>JASDQU010105278.1:49387-62748 GCA_032191745.1 Picea mariana
AATAGTGCAAGTGAAAGGGCAGTGTACAAAAACACGATTTCCAGACTTCCGATTTCCTTTGCAAAGATGACATAGTCCTAGCCCAACCCAACCTCTCTTTTGAAGGTTTTTCCATGTAAGTATTTTGTCTTCAATGACAAGCCAGACAAATAGCTTAATCTTTTGTGGACAGTCCTAATCCCACAATATTTTCCTCCAACCTCCTATTTTGTTTTTCCACAACTTGGTTGCAAGTGCACTGTAGACATTTTTAGTTGTTATCTGTCCCGAACTATCTCCACCTGTCCATATTAACTCGTCCACTCTGTCAGATAAAGAAATTCCAGATCCAATCAAGCTCATCCTGTACAAATCCCATTCAGAAGCAAAGACACCCTCCAGACCCAAATCTGTACTGTCAATCCAATTTGAGCAGATCGACCCCTACAGAGGAGCTCGACTAGCTTGATAAAGAAAATACACATTTTTACTATTTAAACAAGTAATCAACTTAGAAGATAGAGTGGAGTCCTTCCCCATGCCCATAATTTCATCCTTTCCAACAATAATGGAATCTCTTGCACCCGGTTTCCATGCAAGCCAATGCACAATCAAAGGTAAAAAATTCAGTAAGTTTTTCTAGGTTTGGGATCCAAAAGACGTGACTCGAGAAGTTGAGCGCAACCAAGTCGTCACAGAGATGTGGGGAAAACATTTGTCTTTTAAAACTCTTTGCCAAATGCCAGGATGCATCAATCTGCACCACAAAGTTTTAGCTGTAAGTGCCCTTGAGAAACAAAATATGTTTCTCAAACCCCATCTGCCAAAAACCTTTGGTTTTGCGATGGTCTCCCAATTGCATAAGTGAAAAGTCTGAGATTGTTTGTTACCAGACCAGAGAAAAGAGAAAACCAACTTACGAATCTGGTTCAGAACTGAGGTTGGTAAGTGAGCCAAAGCCATCCAATAAACCGATTGGCTCTCGAGCACCGCTTTAATCAACAAAAATATTCCTCCCAAAGAAAGAAATCGATTGCACTAGTGCCAGATACGGTTCTCATATTTAAGAAAAAGTCATTGCCAATCCTTCGCCTTGTAACTGTCCAAATTTAAAAAGAATCCCAAATATTTAAACCCGACCGATAGATTCAAGAAACTGAAGTGAAACAAAATTTTCAAATCATTTAGAAGTCCCTGTTGGACACCATAGTGTAAAAAAGTAGACTTGTTAACATTGATCATCAATCTCATTGCACTACAAAAAACATTTAAGAGTTTGTGAATTTCCTGCCATTCAGTAAGTGAGGCTTTGGACAGTATAAGCACATGGACAGTATAAGCACATCATCCACAAAGAGTAGATGAAGAATCTTGACCATCCTAGAAACCTTTATTCATGACAACTTTCCTTCAGATTGAATTTTTTTAAGAGAAAGACTCAAACCCTCCATCACTAGAATGAACAAAAGAGGAGACAGTGGGCAACCCTGTCGCAAACCTCTGCCACTATTGATCAGGATGGCGCATGTTGTTGAGGAAACACATCCCATAATCCATTTATCCATAAGAAGTCTAAAACCACAATGAATAAGCATAAGCCTTAGATAATCCCAGTTTGTGCAATCATAAGCCTTTTTTAAATCCAACTTCAGAATGATAGCTTGAAATTTTTTAGCCTTAATACTATGAAGGAATTACTGTGCTGTCCCAATTGCATCTAAAATCTGTCTGCCCTTGAGGAACCCCAGTTGTTCTTCAGAAAAAAGTATGAGAGAGAATTGGCCTTATTCTCCTTGCTATTACCTTTGCAATAATCTTATAGCATAAGTTGCACAGAGCTATAGGGAGGAAGTAGGTGAAGGAACTAGGACTGTTGGTTTTTGGAATCAGAGCTATGAAAGTATAATTGATTGGACGGGTAACTTCACCACGAATTCTAGTTTCCTCCACAACAACAAGTAAATCTGAACCAACCATGTCAAAGAAGTGAAGGAAGAATTCTATAGTCCACCCATCAGGGCCCGGAATTTTATCCTTTGCAAAACCTTTAAGAACATCTAAAAATTTCCTCAATTGTGCAAGGATTTTCAAGATTAGTTACTTCGTCCTCCAATACAAGCTTTGGGTACAAGCGAACACTAGCTAACTGATCACTCAAATTAAACTGGTCAGTGTCTTGAAAGAAAGAATTAAAGTAAGAAACCACTTCATCTTTAATACCCTCCTGACCTAAATGAACCCGACCACCTTCATCTGTGATGTCCCAGATGTGTTTTTTGTTCCTCCTGTAGCTCGCAAATCAGTGAAAGAATTTTGTATTATTGTCTCCGCTCTTAATCTGGATAGCCCTGCTCTTTTGCCTCCATCGTTCTTCTTCTGCCAATAGATAATTGTTGCGCTCCACCTCCAAAAACATCAAACATTGATCAAAATCATCATTAATAAGTCCTTTAATTTTCTGATCATAGAGCATTTCCAATTTAGCTTCCAATTTTTTTAAAAATCCCTGTTCTTGAATACTTTTTTCTTTCGACTATAATTTTACTCGTTTTTTAAAGAGGTATAACTTCTCGACTAATCTCCTTTATGCCCCTTCGACTTGCTAAAAATGGACATCATTCCAAATTTCACTAACTAAGGTAGCAAAAGAATCGTCCTGTTGATTAAACTTAAAAGTATGACCTATCACTGACAATACAATTTGTTATTAACTTAGAACTATTTCAAGGACTATCTCATATATTTTTCCTTTGTTTTTGTATTCAAGAGTGTAAGATCTTTTTTTTAAAGTATGAAGATTGATCGTAATCTCATACCTTGTGATTAACACATATGCAAGTTATGTAATTTTTTAAAGTATGAAGATTGATCGTAATCTCATACCTTGTGATTAACACATAGGCAAGTTATGTAATCTAATAAAAAGAACACTTCATTTTCTATGGTTAAGCCTTAGTATGATATCTCAAATTGGATATTTTTTCCTAATGAAAGATTATTGCACTTTAATATCTTGGAATATTAGTAAAACCAAGGATGTGTTGGCCTTATCATTAAAGAGCTTATTAATTGGTGCTAGATAAAAGTTGTTGCATGCCCCTATCCAATGTGATTAACACATATGTATGTAAGCTATGTAATAAAAGGAACACTTTATTTTCTAATTCTATTCTTGGGCCTTGGTATGATATCTATTAATAGATATTTTTTTCAATTTAAAGAGCATTCCACTTTAATATATTGGAATCATGAGTAAGACCAAGGATGTGTTGGCTTATGATCACAGAGCTGGTTAAATATTGGTGGAAAAAAAGGAACACTTTATTTTCTAATTCTATTCTTGGGCCTTAGTATGATATTTGTTAATGGATATTTTTTCCTATTTAAAGAGCATTCCACTTTAATATATTGGAATCATTAGTAAGACCAAGGATGTGTTGGCTTATGATCAAAGATCTTATTAAATATCGGTGGAGAAAAGTTGTCCCATGCCCCTATCCAATGTTATTTGGGATTTTTTTCTTACTACCTCATTAATCAAGCATATAGGAAGAGACACATGGACCCCTTTAAAAAAGCACCCAATGTTACATTAAAAATTAAACATGACTAAGCTCAATGTTTTATATTTTATTTCATTTATTTCAATTTTTTTATAAATTAAATTTTAATATATTGCTTTTGAAATCACTTTAACCTATCTCTAAAAATAATAAAAAATAAAATAATATTGTTAAATTAATTTATCTAATACTATTCTAAACTATCATTAAAATTTATTTATTTATCATATGGGACAAATACCTTTTTAGTTTGTCAAAGAAATCAACATGGTTGGCCCAAGATGTATTTAATGACCGACCTATTTTTCTAGTTTGAAAGGAGGCTAAGAAGTGACTTCCCACTTCTTACTCCCTTTCAAACTTTGACCAGCTAAACTACTATTAATGTGGGACAAAATTGTTCTAACTACTCCAATTCATCATGACTTTGGCAATATCGATATTGCATAAGAGAGCTAAGTCTAATGCTACATAAAGTAAGCATTGCATGTTACTTATGTTACATAAAGTAAGCATTACATGTTATTGGTGTCATTTAACATGCTATTTGTGTGATTTTTACATTTTGGTTTTGTTAAAAGTGCTTATGATATAAGCAATTAATAAGTCCCATTTATTCCTAAAATGAATAAAATATGTGTTATAAAAATATTTTTTTAAAGTTTATTATTAATAAATATTTTTTATTTTTAAATAAAAAATATTTTATTTTTAAATAAAAAATGTTATTTTTAAATATATGAATAAAATATATTGTATTATATTATAATATAAAGATAGTTTACAAAATATAAAAGTGAAATTGTTGATGATGTTAATATTAAAATAAAGAAAAATTTTACACATTAACATAACATTTGCATTCCAAAATTAATTAATATATTAATAAAGTATATTAATATTAATATTAATATATTAATATATTAAAATAAAAAATATTTTATTTTTAAATAAAAAATGTTATTTTTAAATATATGAATAAAATATATTGTATTATATTATAATATAAAGATAGTTTACAAAATATAAAAGTGAAATTGTTGATGATGTTAATATTAAAGTAAAGAAAAATTTTACACATTAACATAACATTTGCATTCCAAAATTAATTAATATATTAATAAAGTGTTTGGTATGGGTAATGTTTTGTAAACCTTTTTTTTTTCACAATTACTAAGCATGAGATATCCAAAAACAATATTAACACGTACAATATAAAACAAATATTGACATAAAACCAAATCTCAACATAAGGTTATGTCATTATAATCAGATAACCTATAACATCAATAAAATATATTGTATTATATCACGATGTAAAGATAATTTACAAAGTATAAAACTGCAATTGTTGACAATGTTAGTATCAAAGTAAAAGACAATTAGATAACCTATAATTAGGGTTATAGGTTATTTGGTTATATTGACATAACCCTACATGAACATGAACATTTACATTCCAAAATCAACTAATATATTAATAAAATATAACCTATGTCATAGGGTTATGTCATTATAATCAGATAAACTATAACATCAATAAAATATATTGTATTATATCACGATGTAAAGATAATTTACAAAGTACAAAGTTGTAATTGTTGACGATGTTAGTATCAAAGTAAAAGACGATCCTACACTTCAACATGAACATTTACATTCCAAAATCAACTAATATATTAATAAAGTATTTTGTATGGACAAAGTTTTATAAACCATCTTATATCTATATATCCAAAAATGATGTTAACGCATACAATATAAATGAATATTGTTGTAAAACAAAATCTCAACATTGGGTTATGTCATTATAATAAGATAACCTATAACATCACATAGATAACAACTACTCTAAAAAAATATTAATTTGGATCAAAATGTCAACATCCCACTATAGTACGATAACATCTAATATCATATGGATAACAACCACTTTAAAAGAAGTATCAACGTGGAACAAAATCCAAACAAAGAGATAAACCACTATAGCGAGATAGCTTGTAATATCACATGGATACARAACATTCTAAAAATAAGTATTTATGTGGAATGGAATCCCAAAATAGATATATTTCCATGTAGAAATATAMTCTATAACATCACATAGATAACAAACAAGAGCTAAAGGCTACCTACAATGCATGTTATTGAAATCGTTGGCGATGGTAGCACTAGAGCAAAGGAGGATGTACGTTATAGTGAGATAGCTTGTAACATCACATGGATAAAGAACACTCTAAAAAGAAGTATTGATATGGAATGAAATCRTGAAATATAGATATTTCTCCATGGTAAGATACTCAATAACATCACATAGATAATAGGGGTGGCAAGTGTGGAGGGAACCATTTTTTATCCTTAGGGAAATCAAGAAATTACCTTGGAATGGGGTCTGGGTAGAGCATCAAATAACCAAGTGGAGACATTACCTCATTTCCAATGGCCGAAGCTCGTCAATGCAAGTTATATCAAAAGTCTAATTTTCATTAGGGATTCAACGTTAGTTATCAAATTGATACATAAAACTTTCTCTCCAATTGATGGAAAACTTGCAAGAATTGTTAGGCGAATACAAAAGGAAGTTAGGAAATTTGAAATTGCTGAATATTATCACATCCTAAGGGATCTCAACAAATAGGAAGATAATCTAGCCAACATGGCCTCTTAGTGGGATTGTGGAGTCCTAAGAACTAAAAGAGGGGTCTCAACTTCCCCATCTCTTACATTTAAAATCATAGTTATGAATATGCTTTGCATGATAGATAAATGACACATCAAATGGCATTAGCGATTTAATCTTGGAACATGGCGTTCAAGGTGTATAACCTTCAAGGTACCCTCGACCACTTAATGCTTAATGTTGGAGTAGGATCATCAATTGCAGTTGAGCTTGGTTTTTCTGTAGGTGGGATAATGGATTTGGCTTCAGGTATGCAAGTTGGTGAGTATCTATGGATTCTTTCTCTATGATCTCTTTCTTTGTTCCATCCCAACTTGAATTGGAACTTTTCCTTTGGTCTTGAGACAATTTCTAATTCATTCTTGTGGGATTTTGGTTCACTCAGTGGTTTTGTATTATGGCTTAGTGGTTATTGTGTTGGTTACTTTATGGTCTAGTATGGGTGACTTGTAGTCATGGCTCAATTCCTACTGTTTATTCCAAAGAATCCTATGTTCCTATCTGTGTATGCTGGAAATCGAAAGGTTATTGGAATAAACTTTGAATTTGAAGTCTCTTACTCTATTATCAATTGTTTGAGGAAATGTTGGAAAAAGGTTTGGTTAATGGTTATGGTAGTATATTAGTGGAATAAGTGGTAAGTGGAAGGGGCATTTTGTAGTTTTTATGTAGTGCCTTTAGAATGGACCACCTGCATTTCGAGAGATGCCCATTGTGTGAAACCATTGATATTCATAGAGTTATGAGGGGATAGGAATAATTTATTTTAGATAATAGGAATTTGATTTTCTCTATTATTGGTAGGATGCGTTCTCAAGAAGAAAATAGAAATAATGAATATGCCTTCATCCTCGAAACCTTGCATAGTGAAGAGCGAAAAATATAATCCCTTTATGTTAAGTGTGTTTCTCTTTGACAAATGTTTGTGAATCTGATAAGAAGTCCCACTTCAATTTCTTCAAATGCTATATGGTCTATTGGGCCAATTGTTGAGGGGGTCAAGGAAGAAGAGGTCGTACAACAACAATAGGACAATGTGGAAATGATGGGTGTAGAACAAAAATTTTAGGCCATCACATAGTACTAGGAGGAAACTTACAACCATCACACCTTTATCTAGTACTAATGTTTAATGTTTTGCAAATTTCATTTAATCTTAGTTTTTTTTATAGAATTTATACCTGTAATATCTTTTCAGAATCCTCTGTGAAAGGTTGTTATGCTTCTTTACAGAAGAAGCTCCAAGTTTTGGACAAGTTTCATAATTTATTTTTGGAGAGACTACATATTTTTGTATTTTACGTTAACTAGCGTGGTTGGAACAAATTTCTAATGCAAAATATACCCATTCTTCTTAAAACAAACAAACAAAACAAACATCACATAGATAACAAATAGGAGCTAAAGACTACCCACAAGGCATGACACTGAAACCATTGGCGATGTTAGCACTAGAGTGAGAGAAGATGTTATCACAAAGTTGCATCCCAAACCTAGCTTCTATATTGACAAATATTTTGGTGCATGTAGTGCCTCATAAACCATGTCAATCTCATGTTATGTATTTATTTACAACACACACACACACACACACACACACACACACACACAATGCTAATATAGAAGAGTATTAATGGCAAAATCCCAATATAGGGATATGCCCCTATATTACGATAGCTTGTAACATCACATAGATAGTAACCACACAACGTGACATTGAAACCACTAACAATGCTAGTAGAACTATATTAAATGTGTTCATAATTTAATCTATGGCTAGACCAAAACCCAACCAACTTGGCTACCTTAATTTCACTCATATTATGAATTTTTTTTTTTCAAGATTGATCAACTATTTCATATTCAGTTTATTCAGTATGACCCATCTCCTAGCATCATCATTCACTAATGACCAATTTCCCATAAGTTATAATAGTCTACTTAACACTCATTGCATTTGATGATGCTCATATGGACAAAAAAATGGGATTGAAGCCAACAAAATGAATTGCATAATATCAATTGTCATATCTAATATTTGGACATAGTAACTATGAATTTTCAAAAAAGTAATACATTTTAGTATAACTATGACCAAAATACATTTAACCATAGATATTTTCCCCATAATCATACCCACTTAACTTATTATCACATATCCAAAACTTTAACAACCATTTCCCCTAATAAACCATTCATTTAAAACTCTCCTTTTTTATTTATTTAAAAAACAAATAAAACTTTCACACTTTAACTTTATAAAATATCATTTTTAAAAATTAATATTTTAATCATTCATGGTAACCCATCTCATATTATAAACTCAACATAATTGAATTATTTAGACTAATATTATGAATCCCACGTGTTCTATTTTTTGATTAGGTATTTTGGGTTTGCAATGATTTTTCAACTCACCTTATGTCATGAAATCTACCAAACATGTACTTTGTAATAAAGTTCAAGTGAAGTGAAAGTCTTAAATTTAGAGCCATACTATGTATATTTTGCACGGGTGAATAGTTTTTCCTATCAATTCCCTTATTCATGATGTCTACAAATTTTTGTCCCGTGATGAAACACCATTATTTGGTGATGTTGATTTAGAGTGCTTTTTTGGGAGTATTCTCACGAAACATATTTTCCAACTTACACTTACCCATTTTATAGTCCAATCTTTAATCATTGGCCTTGGCATTGAATTTGAGTGATTTTTTTAAGATTTTATTTGATTCTTCAAATACACAAGGACAATAGGGGTCACTTCAACTAGTGATCAATTTCCCATGAACTTGTGATTTAGGTATTAAAGTAAATTAAATATAAGAGTTATAATTTCACTCTACCTTGCTTAATGTGTGATATGAAATTGGAATTACAAGATTTTAAGTTATCCCTTCATAAATATGTGATATAAAATTGGAGTTACAACATTGAAAATCTATGGAATTAAATATAAGAGTTATAATTTCACTTTACCTCGCTAAATGTGTGATATGAAATTGGAATTGCAAGATTTTAGTTATTCCTTGATAAATGTTATATAAAATTGGAGTTACAACATTGCAAACCTATGGAATTGGATTTACAATATTGAAATTTATTTAAATTTTTTTGTTGGGATGGTTAGTGTAGGTTTGAAATTGTAAAAAGAAATTGATATTATTTATTATAATAGAAAATTTAAAAATATTTAAAATATTTAAAAAAATCAAGACTTAAATATTTAAATATTGGTAGATTATTTAAATATTTATAATATTTTATTATTGGTAGATCATTTTATTATTGATAAAGGAATAAACATTAACATTGTATCTATTTAGTTTTGTAATTCAAGGTTGGCATGACTTCTTTACACAAACCAAAATGTTTCTTCCTAATGGGAGATAACTTCAACGATGATTAAAGACACAATCAAATATTTGATAGTACAAGTTGGTGAGATTTTTAGAAAGCATTATTTTTCTATGATGAAAATAGAAGGCAAAGCTTTCAAATTGTTACTTTAACAACCCTTCTCAAAGTTGAATTAGGAAAATATAATACGGAGAAGAAAATTTTGAAAGTTAAACAAGGCACACACAAATTAAATATTCTCATCCATAATCCATTTGGGAAAAACAATACACCTATTATAAGTATAAATAAAACTATTTGCATGTAAAGAGAGTTGTGCCTAATGCCAAAAAACTCACAACTAGTACAAGTGCAGAGTGTACCAAAGAATGAAGTGACATCTTATTTCATAATGATGGTACTTTAGATTTGAATAAAATTTAAATTGATACTGAATCTAAAATATTGTTGAATGATGGGAAAAATGGGTTACATAATATATGTTGTTTCCATCAAAAGAATCAATGTTGGAAAAATCCCCTTCCATCCATTGTACCAAGAGGCCAAATGACACATTGAATGTTTTAACAAAACAATCATTATGATTCAAACATATGAACACTCTTTATCACATTATGATATTTAATTTTCCCAAATGAATGATTTCATATGGCTTCCTTTAAGAGTGAAACAAACAAACAAAGAGAACTACAATCACCTCTCTAAACTTTCCTAGATGAATTTAAGCCTCAAGAATTGGATCTAGGAAGTGGTGGATTATTGGACCTAGGAAATGGTAGAAAGATGCTAAAGATAAATGATTATTGGATCAATGATGTTGTGGATGTTGATGTTTATGCATGTAGAGACATGGACCTAAAAGGAGTATGTAAACATTTAAGGGTCATGTGTAATAATATGTGGTCATATGACAAACCAATTAGACAACCCCTACGCATAATGTCTCATAACCTACAAAAAGAATTTAAGTTTGAAATTAATAAAATATTAAATATAAGTTATATTCATATATTTCAATAAATTAAATAAAATTATATCCATGTAGTACTTGCATGACGCAAAGATGGGCAGTTCAAACTATGTGTGGATTCCCATATGCCAAATTAGGTGATAGCAAGAGACCCTTTTCCCATCCTCTTTACTGAATATGTTATGATGTAAGTGAATTGACATATACAAGTGGTATTCATTGATAAATGGTTTCAATGGATATCATTGAGTAAAAAGTTTCAAAGAAAGCAAGCCTAAGATGAATTCTATTATAGAATGGGGTTCCTTTTGCTACATTGTCATGTCATTTGGTCTCACTGATACTCATAAAATAATTAATTGGATTTTTGTAAACATTTTCAAGGACTTCATCGAAAAATTCTTGGAAATCAAATTGGATGATAAGGTTTTGTATAAATTTGTTTTGGATCACGTGGAAATGTTAGGTAAGATGCTAGAGTACTCTCACTGAATCCTTACAAATGTTTGTTGTTTTCTCCCTTTGAAAAATTTCTTAAATAAATAATTTCTAAATAAGTAATGAGATCAATACAAAAGGGTCAAAGGTGATTGTCGATATGCTTTCATTGATTAATTTGTAGGCATCCTCACTTTTATTTGTTAGATAAGCTATCATCATAAATTCTTTTGTGGTTAGACCTACATCACCTATCCTATGGGGTGTTAAGATAAAGAGTGGATTTTTAATGGTTTGAAGCTTCATGTTGAATTGAGACATTGAAGAATAAATTTGTTAAAGCATTAATTTTGGTTTATAACTAGAATACCTTAAAAAAATCAAGTGCATATAGACACATCAAACATTAGTATTTACACAACTTTAGCACAAGCAAATGATGACAACATTTAGTATCTTATTTGATTTGCAAGAAAACCCAATTATAGAACCACTAAGAAAAAATTTCTAGATATGGTTTATGCAATACATGAGTTCCACCATTTCCTTTTGGAACAATGCTTCAAATTTTACATGGATTATCAAGCACTTAAATACATTGTCAACAAATCACCATTGACAAGATAATTGAAACGATGGATTGTATTATTACAAGAGCATGAGTTCATAGTATGTGTAAGTTTGAGTAAGAGTCATGTTGTTGATGATAACACATAAACGTGTAAGATCTCTTTCCAACAACTAATGATGAAGATTCATGTATTGGTAAACTATGCAACAAGGAGCTTGAATCAAAAGAAAATTTCATTTTCTCTTATTCGAAATATGATAACATTCGTGATAGATATTTCTCTTTATATATGAATCCTCACATTTTAATATCTTGGAATCATTATTAATGAAAGGCCTTCTATCTCAGGGCTTCAATAATTATATAAATATCTCCTAATCTCCTACTTTAATAACTGCAATTTAGTTCAAGGTTTTCTTTCATGATTTTCTTTATACTAGGAATAAACTAGTAAATAGACATAACAACAACAACAACATGATAACGACATATTAAATTAGTAAAATACATACCTCCACCTACAGGTTGGTTGATTTATCCCTTGGTTCACTTGTTCTTGTTCTTGCCCAAACTGCCCAACTGAATATTTACTTCTCAGCCAACTAGGAACAACCTCTTGGCTCACTAGCTCTAGGAATCGTTGCGGTTTCTTGGCCCCCAAGCCCAAAGTTCCTAGAAACAACAATGCCCCTGTAAAATATCCCCAAAACAATCTATGTCCTCCAATTTCCTCCTTCTTCTCCTCTCTTTCATAATTTCTTCATTTCCTCCTTCTTCCCCATTTTTTCTCAAAACAAACGACCCCTCTCCAAGTCCTCTCCACTCTTCCTTATCCTCCTCTCTCTAATCCCTCCCCCTCATTCAATTCCCTAATTGCCTTATCCCCTCATTAATTCCCCCAACAACCTTATCCCCTCATTAATTACTTCACCTACCTTTTTAATAATAAAATAATAAAAAGACTCATTGAATTTATTTTAATAATTAATTAAATTTAAATTAATGACTATGATAAATAAATAATCAAATTGGGCTATTGCATAGGAGTAATGTCTATTTACAGACAAGTATAAAGAACTTACACCTAACCCTATGTTTGAAATATTAAGTTTGAGCAAGATGTGGAATTCCTTAAACTATTTTATGATAAGCATTTGGATTAACGCAGATTCAGTTATTCAAGATGGTTAGGACTTGGGGAAATCGAGGCCGTGGGGCATTGTCGCAAGGACCACCAACATCGGTGATACCACCACCATCGCCTGAATTAACTCTCATTTTGTGCTCCTTAGAGGCTATTAATGAGACATTAAAGGGACGACAATCAACAGATGTCAAAGTGGAACCCCCACCATCTAGAGTGGGTAACCCTGAAGTGTCGAGGGAGTCAGAGGAAGGGCCTCCACCAGGGGACATCACCATAGAACTATAGAATATCAAACTCCCAGAGTTTGCTGGGGGTTGTGATGCAACCCCCCTACTCCCCCGTAGGGCTACACGACCTCCCGGTCAAGGATCTCCGATTCTTGAGTCAAATCACCCTCTGAAACCTTAGTGGTCTCCTTTTGTATATAAACACAGGCCCTTTCGGCTCCTTGGTGCAGGTCTTATGGTACCCGCAACCTTCCATCTTGCTCTTCTGCAAAATCTCAAAGTACTGGGTGTTAGCTCCTTTTCTGATAAGCCCCTCTTGATATGACCTTGGTCGATGACCTCACGTGACCACGTGATTGCGGACTTGACCAAAGGAGGTTTGATATCAAACTACTTTTCGGCCCGTAATTCTCCTCGAGCCTCCAC
>JASDQU010105278.1:79039-89203 GCA_032191745.1 Picea mariana
CTCTATTCTGCTCTACTGATCTCTATTCTATCTCTATCCTCTCTTCTATTACAATACAACAACAAACTATCTAAGGATTGGCTCCATGAGCTTTCTCGTCCTGTCTGCAACCTATCCTATCAACTCTTAGCGGTTACCTACTTTGTCCTATTACAATAACTAACATTTATTTCCAGATAAGAGTCAACACTCTATATCTGCAACCCCTTACTGTCCTATACGACTTTATAAACACGACATATTTAAAAAATGTTTTTTCTAGAAATATCTCAACAACTCGCTTTACTTCTGAGTTAAATGTTGATTTGAAACTATGTCATGTTGAGATGTCATATATTTTCCTCCACGCTTGCGTCTTTGACTTTGGAGGCAATGCTCCTGCATCAGGTCGTGCAAGTGAACGTCCAGAGGCATGGTTGGAAGGAATGACATGATGTTTCTCCTTAAGAGACTATGCTTCCACATTAAAGGTCAAGATATAGATATTTCAGTTGAGGGACAATGCCTTGAACTGGTGGGGTAATATTGAGAGGTAGTTGCACCTTACCCCAAACACTGTCTCATGGGAGCTTTTTGAGGAAAGGTTCCAGATGAAATATTTTCCTTCTTACTACGAGGAACAACAGGTAGGAGCATTTCATGCTCTAGTTCAGGGAAACATGACCATGGAAGAGTATGAGATCATGTTCATGGAATTAGTAAAATACGTCTCGTACATGGATACCGATCAACGACAAGCATAACATTTTGTGTACGATTTAAACCCTAAGATAAGGGCCATGGTACGGATGTGGAAACCATCATCTATAGCTGAAGTAGTTGAAAATGATTGTTACGCGGAGGATCATATGAGCTTAAACGAAGGTATGAGATCAACCATTCCACAACATCATGGATTCATGGGGAAGGACCCTAGAGCTTTCTCTCGGGGAGGAAGCTCTAGAATGCCTCCTTATGGAAATAGAGTTGCACCTAGAGAAATTACAATGGGTATTTCAATGGTAGCGAGTGCAACATCCCACTCATCGCCAACAACGCAGGCAGGTCCACGACCTTCTCAGGGAGCAAGAAGTAGGGGCATGGGCTCCAGGGGAAGGAACTCATTTTATAGGCCTTCACAGGGAAGCACCTAGGTTCCCCGGGTTACTTGTTGGGGGTGCGAAGAACCTCATTACCAACGTGATTGTCAAAGTCACAAGAAGGATTTGTGCTTAGAGAAGGAAATGCCCTTATGGGAAGAGCAAGTAGTAGCCACAAGATTTATGCAGCGGTTAATAACTCCTAGGAAGAGCATTAATCCACTATGGTGGAGTTGTCGGGTATGCTAAATCATGCCAATGTTAAAATTTATATGATTTTGGTGCTACAGATAGTTTCATTTCACCTTGTGCATTAGAAAATTGTGGGTTGGTAGCCTACGAGCACGATGACTTTAAACAAGTCGAGATGGCTTTGGGGAAAAACAAGCGGTAGGATCTAGCATCAATAATTGGCTAGTAGACCTGGGAGTGTGTACTACTAGATTGAAGGTGTACATCACTGCTCTAGGGACGTATGACCTAAACATTGGAATGGACTGGTTAGAATCCCAACGAGCTATGGTAGATTGTTTCATGAAAAGGGTGCTTTGTGTTGACGATGAAGGAAGGTCAGTAGAGATCCACGGTGTATGGAGGAAGGTGTCTTTACGTTTTATCTCGACCATGAAATTTAAACATTGCATGAGGAAAGGTTGTCGATTATATGTAGTGGAAGTAGTCAATGAAGAGAAATGACCCTCCATGGATCAGTATATAGTATTGTCAGAGTTTGAGGATGTTTTTCCAAAAGAGTTTCCTGGGTTACCTCCTGAGAGGGAGCTTGATTTTACCATTGAGATAAAATCTGGTGCGGAGCCAATTTCCAAGACACCATATAGGATGACGACATCAGAACTTTGTGAGTTGCAAAAGCAGTTGAAGGAACTACTTGACTTAGGGCTAATAAGGCCTAGTGTCTCACCTTGGGGTGCACCAGTAATTTTTGTCAAGAAGAAGGATGGTTCCCTATGACTATGTATAGATTACAGGGACTTTAACTGTGCTATAGTGAAAAATAGGTACCCAATGCCACAAATAGATGATCTCTTTGATCAGATGAAAGGAGCAACAATTTTCTCAAAACTTGATCTGCGATCAAGGTATCACCAGTTAAGGATTTAGGAAGGCGATATTCCTAAAACTTCCTTTTGAACTCGGTTTTGGCATTACGAGTTCATTGTAGTACCTTTTGGTTTGACCAATGCGCCAACAGTATTCATGAGCCTCATGAATGGTGTATTCTGAAAGTACTTAGACCGCTTTGTACAGGTCTTTCTGGATGATATCCTCATCTATTCCAAGAACAAAAGGGAACATGAGGAACACTTGCGAGTGGTGTTGTCATGCCTTAGAGAGAAAAAATTGTATGAAAATTTGTCTAAGTGTCCTTTATTTGAGAAAGAGATTCACTATTTAGGTCATATCATTTTCGGTGAAGGAATCTCTGTGGACCCAGAAAAGGTGAAGGCCGTTATGGAATGGCCAGTGCCAAAAACTGCTCATGAGGTGAGAAGCTTCATGGGGCTAGTTGGTTATTATCATAGGTTTGTGGAAGGGTTATTTAAGATAGAGAAAACCACCACCACCTTTTAGCACAAGGGGTTCAGGTATGAATGGACAGAAGAATGCGATATTGCATTCATCGAGATTAAGAGGTTACTAACTAGTGCACCAATTCTATCAGTGTCGGATATGAAAAAATATTTCATAGTCTACACAAATGCCTCGAAGCAAGGATTGGGGGTCGTGCTAATTTAGGATGGGAGAGTGATAGCATATGCATCAAGAAAGTTGAAGCAACATGAGGAGCTTTATGCTACTCATGATTTAGGGTTGGCAACTATAATGCTAGCTCTGAAACTTTGGAGGCATTATCTAGTGGGGCAAAGATTTGAGCTCAAAATGGACCATGAAAGATTAAAGCATCTCTTCACTCAAAGGGATCTCAATGCCAGGCAGAGGCGATGAAGTGAGTACGATTTTGGAATTTCATACATCAAGGGTAAGGTGAATGTGGTCACGGATGCCTTGAGCAGAGGACCATGTGTCTTCTCCTTGGTACCCTTAAAATTTAATTTGAGAGAGCGTGTGTTGGGGAAACTTCTTGGAGATAGTTGGTATTTAAAGGTTACTTCAACCCTCTAGAGTGGGAGGAAATTAGACCCAAAGTATACAGGATATAGCCTGGAAGCATATGGATTATTAACATATCAGGGAAGGATGTACATCCGTGAAGGTGGGGATATTCGAAGCAACATACTCAAGGAATCCCATAGAGCACTTTATTTTTCACATCCGAGTGTGAAGAAAATGTATGCAGACATGAAGAAGCTTTTCTTCTGGGTAGGCATACATAGTCCATTTCATCGCCAAGTGCCTAGAGTGTCAACAAGTTAAGGCTGACCACCACCACCCGACAAGTCTCCTACAATCGTATGATGTTCTTATGTCCAAGTGGGAAGTCATTTCTATGTATTTTGTTGTGGGATTGCCACTCATATCGCACATACACAATGCGATTCTTGTGATAGTTGATAAATTGACCAAGAGGGCTCATTTTATTTCAGTTAGATACACTTATGATGTCACTAATGTGGGACACATGTTTATAAGTGAGGTCATTTGTCTGCATGGGTTACCCAAGAAGATCATTTCATATAGGGACTCTCGATTCACATCTAGGTTTTGGACAAGTTTGCAGTCAGCGTTGGGAACTCAGTTGAACTTAAGCACAACATATCATCCCAAAACACATGGTAAAACTGAGAGAGTAAATTAGGTTATAGAAGACATGATTATGATGTATGTTATGGATAATAGAACCCATTGGGAGAAGTACCTACCTTTGGTAGAGTTAGCCTACAACAAAATTTTTCATAGCTCAATTGGAATGCCACCCTATGAAACTCTATATGGAAGGCCATGCGTGACACCATTGAGTTGGAAAAGGTTAGAAGACCAAGTGACAGTTGGGCCAAAATTGATTTAAGAGATGGAGGAACAAGTGATTCAGATTAGGCAACAACTAAAGGAAGCACATGATAGACATAAAATTTATGCTGATGCACATAGGAGATCAAGTTTTCATTCATATCAGGCCTTATAAGAGTAACATTCGGTTCGAGAAGGGGACAAATTTTTCGCCTCGATTTATAGGATCGTTCAAAATCCAAGAGAGAATTGGACCCGTTGCCTATCATCTCATACTGCGACCCCACTTTCATAAAAGTCATAATGTTTTTCATGTATATCTTCTACTTCATTATGTTGCCGACGAATCTCGTAAACTAAATTGGAAGGAATTGTAGGTATCAGACCTGGGAACCCTCATGGTCGAACCATTACGCATATTGGAATGTAGGGTCCGACAGCTCAGGAATCGTCTGGTAGACCAAGTTAAGGTCAAGTGGGACAAGTATATCCTAGGATCTACTACTTGGGAGGATGCAGAGACCTTACGACGAGATCATCCCTCACTTTTTTGACCACCTTGAGAATATGTTTCCTGAAGGTTGGGTGTATATAATACCACATTTTGACTAGACAACTAGAATTACTTAAGGCCTAATCATTTATATTTTCTATTTACTGTGAAACTATTAATGATACACTTGAACTTTTAATACATATGGACCTATGTGAATGTCAATTCTATGAATGTTTATCGTTATTTGGATTATGATGGATATTATGCAACCTATTTCTAACTTGAAAATTTTGAAATTTAAATGTATTGGTACGTGGATACCTAATTGAGGATATGATTAAATGTATTTACATGATAATAATGCATGTATATGTATGAGTTTGTGTTATAGACTAATCTGCAGGTAAATGGGCTATGAAATAGCCAAAGGATAATGATAATAAAATGGTTGATGTCATGAACATAGACCGAGAAACAATACAATATGAATCTTTGTATGTGAAATTATGTTGGTTCAAATGCATTTCTATTGTATGTGGACAAGTGCAGGTTTTTAGGTGGCGAGATTGCCTGAAACTGAATATACGATGACAAAATTCCTAGCAACACAGTGCAACTGTATGGTCCATGGTAGGGTGTTGACCCTAGTTCTATTAGGAGGGGTGGAGGCATTTCCCACGGTGTATTCTCTAAAACCTGGAGTCATGGGAGGACAGTGTTAGCTCACGCTCCCCTAGACATGTGATGATGCATGTCAGTTGCCTGCTGGGGAAGCTTGGTCAAGAGAGTTGACACTTCTGCTTACGGGTTCTATCTGGAGTTAGGTCAATATAGTTGACGCTCCAAGATAGTCCAGCAGAGGAAGGATAGGGATGGGAGATGGAAGTAGGTTAGGGAGGAAGGATGACTAGAAGTAGTTGAGCGTGTGTGGGGCTTTTGCTTTATAGTAAAATTTCTTTATTTCTTCTTTTTGAAAAATATGTATATATGTATATTTATAATTGCTTAACTGAACTATAATTATCTAAGTGAATGTTGCTTGTGCTAAATTATTATAATTGAGGGATTTTGTGAACATTTTAAATGATTTACTATTTTTTATAAAATGAATGGTCTTGTTGATTGGATTGGATGCATACAAGAATTAATTTAGGTGTGATAATTATTGTCATTAGTAAATGTGCGAGTCCTGTATGTGCTAGCTACACATGCATACCTTGCACATGTACACTAGTGTGTAAACGTGTTTTAAATTGATGATGGATGTATGAGTCATGTGCCATTACCCTTGTATTGTAAATTACTCTAACTTCGGGACAAAGTTTCTTGAAGGGTGGATGTATGTAACAACTCAATTTGATTATTTATTTATCATAGTTATTAATTTAAATCTAATTAATTATTAAAATAAATTCAATGAGTCTTTTTATTATTTTATTATTAAAAAGGTATGTGAAGTAATTAATGAGGGGACAAGGCTGTTGGGGGAATTAATGAGGGGATAATATAGTTGGGGAATTGAATGAGGGGGAGGGATTCAAGAGAGGAGGATAAGGAAGAGGGGAGAGGACTTGGAGAGGCATCTTTTGTTTTGGAAAAAATTTGGGAAGAAGAAGGCAAGGAAGAAATTCTGAAAGGGAGGAGAAGAAGGAGGAAATTTGAGGACATAGATTGTTTTGAGGAGCTTTTACAGGGGCACTGCTGTTGCTAAGAACTTTGGGATTGAGGGCAAGGAAACCACAAGGATTCCTAGAGCTAGGGAGCCGAAGAGACTGTTCCTAATTGGCTGAGAGGTAAATATTCAATTGGGCAGTTTGAGCATGAATAATAACAAGTGAACCATGAGCTAAATCAACCAACCTGCAGGTCAAGGTATGTATTTTACTAAATTAATCTATTATTATTATTATGTTGTTGTTATTGTTATGTTTATTTACCAGTTTATTCCTGGTATAAAAAAAATCTTAAACTAAATTGTAATTATTAAAGTAGGAGATTAAGAAATATTTATATAATTATTGAGACCATGAAATAAAAAACCTTACAATTAATACCAAATGTGTGTTGTCAATTTCTTAAAAAGCTTAATTAAATTTATTTGGACAAAATTTGTTACATACCTTGAGATCAAACTCCATATGAAACCTCTTACCTTATTACACACCGATTCTGTGGAGTTTCAAAGTACATTGATATTAACTCTATTCTATAGTTTAATGTTTAGATTTCTCTTGGAGTACATTGTTTCATTTTTTTTTTGTTTTATCTCAAATGATAAGAGAGATAGGTCTTTTTATCGTTCTTTATAATTAGAATTCTTTTTTAAATTAAATTTTATTATATCTATTTTCTTGTTTTTATAGTTACTTTAAACATTTTTTAAATTTTATAATTTTTTTATCTTGTATATAAAAAAATAATTATTTTTATAACATTAATATTAAATTAAATATTTAAAATTTATTTAAAATTTTACATTATTAATAAACTTAATTTATTAATTATATAAGACATAAATTTAATTAATATTAAAAAAATAATATTAAATTAAATATCTAAAACGTATTCTAAACTTTACATGGTTAATAAACTCAATTCATTAATCATATAAAACAAAACTTATATAAGACAAGAATTTCAATAATTCTAAAACAATAATAAATTAAATATCTAAAACCTATTATATTCTTTGAATGGTTAATAAACTTAGTTCATTAATCATATAGACAAGACTTATTTGTGTATCTTAACCATCAACATCAAAGGTCACCAAATTCTATTGAATGTTTAAGAAGTGACTTCCCACTTGTTAATCCCTTTCAAACTTTGACTAGATAATATCAACATGGGGCATGATTGTTCCAGATAGTCCATTTCTTAATATTTTACAATATCAACATTCAATGATGGAAATACGTCTTATGCTATATCAGGTAAGCATTACACACTTCTTATGTGATTCCTACTCATGTGTGGTTTTTCCATTTTGGCTTTGTCGAAAGTTCTTATATTAAAAAATATTAGAAGGTCCCATACAAATTAATAAAAGATGCTTTATTAATAATAAATATGGGTTAGAATTGAATCTATATATAGAAAATTTATTTAGAAGAGTATATTTTTATTTGGGCTTTTTAAATATATTTTTATGTTTTTTTTTTTTAAATTATAAAAATGATATAATATGAATGTTTATTATTTTTTTATTATTCATTATTTATTTTGAACAAATTGAAAAAATATACATATAAAAAATATGTATATTTATTTTATAACTAATCGATTATTACGTTAATATAAAGATGATTACCTATATACATAAACTAGATGAAATATATATTCATAATTAAATCCATTACTAACTCAATCAATTACATTTATTTTACTTACATTAGTTATAATGCAGGTCAATACTTTTTTGTTTGTAGATTAACTATTTATATATTCATATGAACAAGAAAATACATGTGGATTGAATTTTATGTATTTTTAGATGAAGTTTGGCTACCCAGTTTTAAAAAACATACTTATGTCTGTGAGCATGCTTATTACTTTATCTTAGAGACTAATGTAAAGCATAATTCAAAGTTTGAGCTATGAAAACTTTGACTCTAAATACAAACTCATATGGGAAAAATCAAAACAACTAGCAAATAAACAATATAACAAGAGGAAGTGTGAGAATCAAACTTTAGGGTTTATGTCCACATCAATTGGGGTTGCTGGAGTGCCTTCCATATTCTTGGGCTGGGGTTATTTCTTAGTATTTGTTTTCTTAGCCTCCTATTATTTATTCCTACAACATCAAGTCATTTACTTTATCACTTCCAATGTCTAAACCTCAGATAGTTTTGATGGGTAAATCATACTTATTATCCAATTGATCTAGATTTTGTAACACAACATCATCCCAAATTTCTCTTTCTTCAATTCCACATGCAATAAGTTACTTAAGATGCCAATAAAAGTCCACTATTTTTGTGTATTTTGACTCTCTGTTTTTGGAATAGCCAATGTCTAGGATAAGCTTCCCAACCTCCTCATCTATCATAACACTTGGAGTGATTTTTCTCTTCAACCTTACCATATTCTCCATGGCTTCTAGCTCTCTTTTCATATGTTTCAAATAATGGGTATGGTATAAGACAGCAAAGGTCTTTTCTGCAGAAACATTCTCCCTCCTAGAAGAAGAAGCTTCTCCCATCTACCTCCTTCCCTTACCCTTGCAAGTTCTATCCACATGCTTAGCCTCAAATTCTCTTCACTTCCACACATCCAGAGCTTCATAAACTAACTTCAGTTCACTATAATCCATGGAGCTGGTAGGAGTCTGTGCCTCAACACTTGTAGACCACATATGCCACTAAAGTTTCAAATGAATATCAATCACCAATACCTCAAGTCTCAAATTCCTTCTCCACCAACTCATAACAAGAAACTAGTTCTTATATTCTCTTTATCTCCCCATCATGACTAGTAATGACATTCGTGTAAAAATTATCTCCATTATTCACTTTAATTACCACGATACTAATTGATAAAAATAATTACAACAAGAAAAAATAATTTTCAAAAATACTCATAACCTACCTCTATTTCTTAATATTATGCCTCCCATCCCTTTAAAAACTAATCATTCCCTTCCCTAACACCCAATTTGAAGGTATATGCTCATCTTATCCCTAATACATTTTCTCTTTTTAGTAGAGGTAGAAAATATATTCCCTTTAACAATAAATTTTAAACTCTATATGTCTTATCCATGCTTCCAAGATTTCAAATCAAGTAAAAAGTTTTTTTAAATACATTTTCTCTTTTTAGTAGAGTAGGTAGAGGGATATTCCCTTTAACAATAAATTTTAAACTCTATATGTCTTATCCATGCTTCCAAGATTTCAAATCAAGTAAAAAGTTTTTTTAAATTAACCATAATTTAAACCCATAATGTACTGGGAGAAATGATTTTTCACACAATGCCCCTGACCACTCTTTTAAACCCATAATGTAATGTCGAAGTGATTTTTCTTTTTTGTTTCCTTATGGAACATCAATATTTTGTGATGATAATTTACAATGACCTTAACAACTTTTGTTTCTTAATGGACATCAATATTTTGTGATGATAATTTACAATGTTATGTTTTGTACTACATTGTTATCTTTTTGGTACTACAATGGAACATATTTTTCATCTCACACATCCCACTTATAATGTTATTTTACATTTTCCATCTCACGATGTTAATTTTTTATACTAAAATGAAACACATTTTGTAAAGCCTATATGTTTGAATGATTTTTTTAAGATTTTATTTGAGTCTTCAAACTCAAGGACAACAAATATCTCAATGACTTCAATGAGTAGTCAATTTCCTACAACTATGATTAGGTATTAAAGTAATCTAAATGTGTAGTAAATTTAGTGGACATAATGTGTAGTAAATTATGTCCACTATTAGGTATTAAAGTAATCTAAATGTGTAGTAAATTTAGTGGACATAATGTGTAGTAAATTATGTTCACAAGTGTAGTGGACACAATTTGTACTTTACAATCCTAGTGGACACAATTTGTACTTTACAATCCTACATATCTTTATGGGGAGATTATATGTGTTATGAGTAATTTATTTCCAATAAATGTTTGTAAATGTTTGTG
>JASDQU010105279.1:26633-50169 GCA_032191745.1 Picea mariana
CGTCACTTAAGGTGCCTCGACAAGAGGTTTAGGGTTTTTTCAACTGCTTCTGCTAGTAACCCTAGTTGTAGTGCTTTTGGAAACTGCTCCTGCTAGTAACCCTAGCGGCAGTACCTCAACGAGCTCAATATATAGCGACTATGTTTCCTTCCAACATTTTAGGTTGACTGAAGGGGTGTGGGCCCATAACCTGTTAGAATATAGAAGATGGTGTGCTCGTTTTACCATTGACGATACCTTCGTCACCTAACCATAGGCCAAAGCCTCCCTTCGAGCACCTTAACCTTGATTGAGAATTCCTCCGAAAGCAAAACCTAGTCTAGATAGCCAAACAAAGGGTAGCACATCATTCCCTAAGGATAGCGCATCACAAAAGTTGATCAGATAGTCCAAACCCTACCCAAGAGATATTCAACCCAATACTGAAAACTTGCTGATGCTGCAGCTGCAGCTGCAACCCTCCTCGACATGTGCGTACCAAACTGCAACTGCAGTGCGCACCAACTGGGAAATTGCAATTCTAAGATGCTGTCAAATGAGAACTGGCACCCTGTATTTATAGTTGTTCTGCCAGTTTTGTTGGGGCCGAATTCTCCTTCTGGATAAGTGTCTATTCAGTATATTATTATTATTTCTAGCCAACTTCTTCTCTTGGAGGCTAATAACCTAATATAAATTATCTTCTTGAGCCGACAAGGCTTCTAGGGTTATTAGCCAACTCATTAGGGTTTCTCTTGCTTCCCGAAGTCTTCTATTCTCGTCAGGTTCACACATGGATGTAAATACCTCCCACAACTACCATAATATTAACACTTATGAGTTCATAAGAGTATGAGTTGAGAGCTAAGTGTGCACTGTATGCGCGAACGACAACAACATGTTGGGTAGAACTGAGATATCATGTATGAGCGTAGTGCACACCTTTTGTGATGGGCAATTCTGAATAATAATATGAGAAGCCAATCGTTGTGGATGTAGCCCGTATTGGGTGAACTACGTTAAATACAATGTCTTTGTGTATGTTGTGATGTGTTTTTTTATTGTTCTATTTATTGTGCGCACTTAATGTGTCAATGGTTAATATGATTATGTTACTTATTCTGATGAATTTGTGCACATGATGAATGGAATAATGAATGAATGTTAAGTGGAATGGTTAGAATGAATGCCTCACATCCCTTCATGACTGTAGAAACTTGGTTCCTGTAGTCCCCATAGATACCTAGGGTGAGACTTCACCTGCTTGTGGGTGATGTCGAAAGGGTCGGTATCTGAGGGTTTTGTTGGTGAATACATGTTGAACCCTAGGTCTTCCACTATGCACCAAATAATGGTTCCATTGTCGGGACCAGGATCTATGATCGATGGGAACGTGGAGGCCGACTAAGGAAGAGATTGGACAATGATTAGAGGAGAAAGAGCACAATTTTACCAGAAGTCAGAATAAGAACCCGCAGATCAGTTCAGAGAAATGGTTACAAAGTTATGTGTTTACAAATCTACATGATATTTTCTTTGTTGATTTCCTAAATGGTTTGGATGAGTGGATACAAAGGTAATTAGCTGAGAAGAATAAAACATTTTTCACTGTGGTTCCGAGGAAATAGACCCCTGAGTTGATCCAAGAAGTGAATATCGTAAGTAATCAGATCTTGCGCGCAATCGATTTTTGGCTAGATAGTGAATTGGGAGGTTATATTGCTGAGTTTTCTATAGGTTGTACTCAATCATAAAGTGTTGTTGAAAGAGTGTTCTTTAAAGGACCATGTAGAAGATACTTGAAATCATTGTCTACTTGGATCAAGATGTTGTTGTGTGATAAAGGGGTTATGGAAATGGAATATGATTTCCCTAGTAGCTAAGTGCCTTCACGTGCATCAGGGAACTGGGGGATGACCAGAGGATGGTATGAGTGTATGAGAAGGATGAAGGAAAGAGAAATTGAGGAATGAATGGGATGAGGATGTCGAGAGAAGCAGGCGATGAGATTGGAGTATTGTGTAGTGGAAAGAGGTTTCAATATAGTAGGAAGAGGACTGTGGCTGATAAAGAAGAGAAACACAATGAGATCAAGGAAAGAGACACTGGTGTAATACTCCAGATCGAAGGAATATTGCACACAGAAGGAAAAGACCATCATCTCAGTCCAGTAGAAGAATATCTGTTACATCCCACTCATATCAGACTCTACGTCGAACCCACAACCCCATGTGCATCACTAAGTATTAAAGTAAGGTCTGGAAGTTTGTTAATTCTAGTTAGTAAAGGAAGTAAATATAACAGTAAATGTAGTCAGAGTAGCGGAAGTAGTATGACCACATAGATTTAGGTAGTATTGTCGAAGAGGAATATTGTGTAGTACGTGATGGCAGAAGTAGATCCCACCTTGAGAATGCATGTCTTTCACGGAGTAGGTTCAGAAGATCCAGAACAACACTTGTTCATTTGTGAAGCAATTTGGACAGTGAAGAGTGTCCAGGATGATGATGCAAAGATCGTTCATTTGGTGATGAAATTTAGAGAATGCACACTACTGTGGTTCATGAAGTATCATTCCACTGCACCTATGGGACAAGATAAGACATTGATGAATATCAAGAAAGACTTGTTGAAGTACTTCTAGAAGCCAAAGTCTGAGTTGCAGTGCATTTCAGAGCTAAAAGAGATCAAGCAGTTGGTGAATGAATCAATATGGGATTTTGATAAGAGATTTAAGATATTGATGGATCGGTTGAAATTCCATATAAGAGACATGGGGAGTGGTTTATTGTAGTATTTTTTCCACATATATGATGCCCTTTGATGCAACAAAAGATTACGACACAATCAAAATCCCTAGAAATCTCTATGAAATTGGAAGCATCCCATGTAGGAAAGAATATCGTAGTGATGGATCAAGTTCATTCCCAGTGGCAGTTAGTAGCATTGATTGTCCAGTTGCATGCAAGATCTTGCGAAAGGAAAGGAAAAGTGTGAGGAAGTCTGGTGCATTAAATGTAGAACAAAAGGTCATGATAAGAATGAGTGTCCAACTTTTCAACAATATTTGGCTATAGGAGCCCCGAATCCCTTAGACATAGGAGGAGGGGTCTCGTGTGAAATATGTAAAATGATGGGTCATCACCCTACTACATGTCTATTGATGTATAAATATCAAAGCACTACTAGAAACCTGTATTTTAATTTATGTAAGTCTGTGGGACATGATGAGAAGGATTGCCACACACTTGATCTTATGAGAGAATGCATCGCATATGTGTATAGAGTCCAAGGGAAAGAAGGAACATAAGGAGGAGTACCACAGTACAATAATAAAAGAGGTTATAATCAATGAGGAAGATGAGGATTCAAAGGTCGAGGAAGAAGAGGATTCGATAGAGGAAGATGACCAGTTATCTGTTATAACTGTAACCAACCTGGGCATTTAGCGCGAGACTATTTCAATCCTTGCATGACATGTACTTATTGTAGACAATTGGACCATGCAACAAATAATTGTCAACAACTAATTGTGAAGTGGCAGGAAAAGAGAAATCATAATGTGGAGATAATAGCAACAGAAGAGCGTGACGATTTACTGAGGATATCAACAATTATGTGCAAAGGAACAAGAAGAGGATTTGATGTGACGGATCAAGGAGCTCACCAGTGGGTCAGGAAACAAGAAGAACCTCCTCCATTGTTTGACCCTAGAAAAGAGAAAGATACATATAACCAAGTGAGAAAAAAACTGTTAGAAGCAGAATGTATAGCATCAACTTTGACCGCACTACATTTGTATCAGATGCCACATGTGTATAACATTCCTCCACTCTATGATCACACGAATACCCAAAGGCAAGTTGAGAAGGTAAGTACTTTGAAAAGATTCTTAAAGAGTTGTTTATAATTAATTAAGGATGAAACTGCATTAAGCATGTTGCACAGGATGATTGATCATTATGCACAAGATAGGGAAGGAGTTGTCACATAATGAGAAGGTAACCAGGTACATCGCAAGAAGAGGATGACCATGGAGTTCTGACTTAGTGTGCAGATAGGAGGCTATGATATGGATAATATCATTTTGGATTTGGGATCTGATGTAAATGTCATTCCAAAGTAGATGCGAAAAACGATGGGTAAGTCGAAATTGATCTGGTCACCTATTTAGTTGAAGCTAGCGAATCAACATAAGATTGTTTCGATTGAAAGGTTGAAAGGAGTGAATGTGAAAGTTGATGGAGTTCGCAACACAATAGATTTTGAAGCGATTGAAATAGTATATGGTAGCAAATATTATTCAGTGTTGCTAGGACTTGATTGGGATTTTGATAACTAGAATACTATTGATCTGAAGAAGAGGTAGATGGTCTTTGAAGTAAGCTATTTGAAAGTTACAACACCATTGGATCCAACATAAGGTAGAAGATATGTGGAACTAGAAAATGGAAAAGAACTAGATAACCTTTATAATATGACTACGTGGATGGATGATTATGTTAATCCTACGGTTGATGGTGCACTAAATTGGTGAAGTATTAGCTCTTGCATGTTAGATTTAGAAGAAGCCCTAGAGCATTGGAAATAGAGATTGCATGAAGTATCCACAAGGAGATGAGCTCGGATCACTCGTTCATTGCACTGGATTGGAACTGAGGTATGTGATCCTCCGAAATATGATGGACTAACAAATGTAGATACTTTTGTGAAAGAATTTGAACTGCAAATACTAGACCAATAGAGATTTCTAGCTTTAGATGTCATGATGAAAGTGAACCTGATGAGATGGTGGGTTTCGCATAAGGAGATGATAGACAATTGGAAAAAATGCAAAAGACTGTTACAGGTCAGGTTTGGAAAAGATTATACTGCATAGTAGTATATTGGGTTTAGTTTTCCTATAGAGCATGTTACAAAGTGCACATCGACATGGAGATCAGTACCTAAGAAAGAATGGACACACTTTTTTGTACATACTCTAGACACGATTTCGAAGAACTGTTATTTAGAACTGGAATTGAGCAGAGGAAAAATAGATTGGAAAGAGTTGACGTGCAACTTCAGGGTAACCTTCAGTTTTGAAGACGATGCCCCGCTGGTAGACACAACTTTGCAGATTATTAAGGATAAGATTTTTACATCTGAAGACTCGATAGAATTAGTACCCTTATGTAGTGCGCACATATAATAATCTATTTTTTAAGGTCACGTCCAAGCCACACAAAATTGGTGTATGAGAACCCCTGTTTGTGGGACAAGGGATCCCCCTTCACCCAACGATTTGATTAGTAAAGTCTACAGAGGTATACATACCCTACCCCCCTTTGGATTTGAACTTGTGACCTCTTAAGAGGAAACACATGTTCTTAACCATTAGTCCCTATACCATAGTTCATGAAGTTTTGAAATTTTATAACGTTGTTGAAGAAGACCAGGAGAACAAAGACCCAAGAAATTTACAAATACCAAAAAATGAAGGAGAGCGCACAGTAGAGGGTCTTGAAATTGAATCTATTGTGTACACAAAGCCATTAAGAATGTGTAAAGTGAATATTGGTATAGAGGAAAATCCCAAGTTTGCGAACATTAGAGACTATTGGAAGGAAGAAATTGTTGAAAAGATTGTTGATTTACTATGCAAATACCATATCCTCTTTCTGAGTACATTTTCAGAGATAAAAGAGATTGTTGGGGAGCTAGGAGATATGAAGGTTTCTTTGTATCCAAATACCAAGATGGTGAAGCAAAGACCATATAGATTGAACCCAGTATATAAGAAGAAAGTAAAAAAAAAGATAGACAAGACTCTAGAAGCATGAATTATTGAACCTATTGCAGAGTTAGAGTGGATTAGTTTGATGGTAGTTCATGACAAGAAGATTGGCAAAATTAGAATCTATGTAGATCTGAGAAAATTGAATGATTATTTTTTACATGACCTGCTTCCTACCCTATTTACAGATGAAGTGTTGGAGAATGTAGGAGGACACTAAGCTTATATAGTCATTTATAGATTCCCCGGGTATCATCAGATTAAGATTGCGTAGGAAGATAGATATAAGACAACTGTTGCAAAAGAATGGGGAAGCTATCAGTATGTACTGATGCCTTTGAGATTAAAGAATGCAATAATAGTATTCTCCATAGTTGTTTTAACATCTTTGAAAGAGTTTACTCATAAGTTATTAGAAGTATAATTGGATGACTAGACAATATTCAACTTGTTAAAGGACCATATTGAGACATTGTGCTTGATGTTGGATAGATGTAGACAATTCCATATCTCATTGGATTTGAAGAAGTGGCTTTTTTTTGCGTCATTTGGTATCTTGTTAGGTCATTTAGTGTGTAAGCAAGGATTGTTGGTTGATCCTATGAAGAATTTTGTCATTTTTTATCTGCCACCGCCTACCTCAGTGTGACAATTGTGAGCAATGTTGGGTCATATAGGGTACTATAGGAAGTTCATTAGAGGATACACACAGATCACAACCCTACTGAAAAAACTGTTAAATAAGGAAGTAAAGTTTCAATGGAATGATGAATGTCAATAGAGTTTGGATACTTTGAAACATAAACTGGTCGTCATGCCGATATTAATATTTCCCTATTGGAAGAAGGAATTCCATGTTCATCTAGATGAATATTCTATAACATTAGGCATAGTTCTAACTCAACCATGAGAAGGAGAGTTGGACCATCCAATTGCATTTGCAAGTATGAATTTTTCAACTACAAAACAAAATTATACTACTATAGAGCATGAAGGATTGGCAATGGTGTATGCACTTCAGAAGTTTAGACATTATTTGTTGGGATATCACTTCAAGATGTACACATATCATTCTAGGTTGAGATACCTAGTCAATAATCAAATGTTGAGGGTGAAGATATGCATATGGCTATTATTATTTTAGGTGAATGACTTTGAAGTGATTGTGAATCCAAGGAATTTAAATTCAGAACCTGATCATTTATTGCGCATATTATTAGCGGAAGATACAGGAAACCTGGATGATATTCTGCCAGATGTGCACTTGTTTGCAATGAAAATGGTTGATGATTATTTTACAGACATATTCCAGTTCTTGAGCACAGGAGTATCCCCACTTGACTTTACAGTTGCACAGAAGAAGCAGTTAGTGGTAAAGGCAACAAACTTTTAGATTATAGAAAGAAATTTGTATAAGTGAAGCACATATGGTATTCTTAGATGTTGTGTATTGGAGAACGGGAGGTCCATAATTCCATCAGAGACACATGAAGGTATTGTGGGAGGGAACTATGTAGGGAAAGCGATGACTTAGAAGATTTTTTGCGTAGGAATTTGGTGGCCCACCCTTCATAAGGATGATAAGGAATTTTGTCATACCTGTGAGGTTTGTGAGAGAGTTGGGAAGCCTTCTATAAGAGATGAGATGCCATTAGTATCGCAAGTCATGTTGCAAGATTTTGATAAATGGGAAGTTGATTTTGTTGGAATGATCAATCCACCAACAAAGAGAGCAAGAGAAAGATACATGATAACTGTGATGAAATACCTGACCAGATGGGCTGAAGCAAAACATGTCAGATACTGCAGCGTGGAGACTGCTTCATGGTTTCTATTTGAGAATGTGGTTACAAGGTTTGGATGTCTGAGAATTCTGATGAGTGATCAGGGTACTCATTTTTTGAATAGGATGATTGCAAATTTGACAGAGGAATTCTAGATTCATCACCAGAAGAACACACCTTATCATCCTTAGGAAAATGGAATAGTGGAAGCATTCAATAAGATCCTAGACATGCATTGACGAAGGTATGTAATGTAAGTCAATATTACTGGGACTCGAGGATTCCTGTAGTGTTATTGGCATATAGGAACACATGTAAGAAGTTGAAAGGACATACACCATTCAGATTAGTGTATGGCTAGGAAGCAATTATTCCTATGGAGTTCATTGTACCGAGTCTACGCACTATCACGCCGAAAGAACTCACTAATTCTAGAATAGTAGAGAAAATATTGTTAAAGTTAGTAGTGTTGGAGGAAGACCAATTTGTCTCAGGATTTCATCAGCAAGTTCAGAAAGCGCACGAAAAACCATGGTATGACAAACATATCAAATGGAAGAAGTTTAAAATGCAAGAATGAGTTTTTCTCTATGAAAGTAAGTTTTTGCAGCACCCTGGAAAGTTTCAAATGCACTGGTTAGGTCCATTTGTGATAAGATATGTGACATAGACATGTGTTGTTCAGTTGGAGAAATTTAATGGGGAAATTATGGAAGGAATGGTTAACGATAGTCGACTTAAATTGTATAGGGACAGTCAGGCTTCTGCACACTAGTCTGAGTGTGCAATATGCGTACCATAATATTTGTATTTTAGTGTATCATAGAGGAAAAGAAAAAGAAATAAAGATCTTGAGGCAAGTCACAATAGATATTTGAAGAGACAAGAAAGTTTGAAGTTATGGATTAGGCATTGTTCAAAGACTCAAGTCAGAGGAAAAATATATGAACAAGAAAATCTCAAAGGTGGGAAGGAGAATTGGATTACACATAGAAAGAATAATTGAAGAACCAGGATAAAGATCTGCATAGATGAAAGAAAAAACATTAAAGATAAAACATAATGGAAGAATGACAAGAATGCATAGTCATAAATGGAAAGCAAAGATGAATATTTTGACAAGCTGGCAAGATCTAGACCATGATCCAGAGAACAAGCCAAACTTAATGTAGAGTATGGAAGGAATTACATGTGAGTATAATCAGATGGGACTACAATATTTGGCGTGAAGAGGAAGATAACAGTTGGAAACAAGCTATAAAAGCAGATGAGGGGGACAACGATAAATTGTTATTGTTGCATGCGCAATTGAGAGAACAAAGAACTAGAATAGAGCTAACAAAGAGACAAGTGTATTGATAGAGCCGAACTACAAAGAGCTATGGCGTTTCCGAAGACGGGAAATTCTATGACAGAGACAAAAAAAGATGCACACTAAGCAAGAACCAACAACAACAAAAGAAGAAACCTCTAAGACATAAGATCCAGTCAACTTTCCCATAGCATACGTACCACTAAGAAAGTCAACAATGAAGCAAGTTTGGTTGTAGAAGTAGGAAAAGTATGACATGGTTATGCCAGTGATTCCATCTGGGTTCACTATTGAAGGAGATATCTTGGGCATAATAGGTAACCCGAGGTATTCAGATAACAACCTAGCCATTTTAAAGAAGTTTCCAGAACTAGCGCCATAGAACTATTTGCGCGCAACAATAAACTATGGATCACTTGTAATCACAATAGATCCAAAGGAATGGGTGTTAAGGTTTCAGAGAAAAAGAATATTTAATATGTTGGAGATACCCCATTTTGGTAGGAGCGCAGAGATAAATATCTATGTCAAACTATTACTGAGTTGCGTATATGGAGGGTTATTATGGTTGGACAAAGAAATATCAATAAACACCTAGTGGATTGTGCGAATTACAATACTACCAACAACAAGAGAAAACCCTTTGTCATTGTTCACGGAAAAGTCCCACGAGAAATCACTGAAATAGAGGATGAATGAGAAATATGGCACACATAGAGGAGCACACAGACTAGATGTAGCAAGTATCAATGATGACACCGTAAGGTTTGCAACACAGGTGTTGGCCTATAAGCTACTGTGGAAATGTCTCAAGGATCAAGTGTTAGTAGGTGTTATAGAAGGAATGGATAATTGCATTGATGGAGTTATGATGAACTAGTCCACACTTCTTGTGAATCAGTTTCTAATGGACTACAATGAGGCACAAGAGAAAAGAACAAAGTTCCATTACCTGTGGCTGTTAATTATAATTGCATTGACTACGTGGAGAGATCCAAAAGAGACATAGTTCTTGGAATGAATATAGAAACTATTCTTGGCATCCATATATGTGTCGTTGTTGCATACTGTGCATAAGAACATAAAACTATTTATTTCATCTACAAGGAGACTATTCAACAATGCACAGAGAACACACCACTAATGCACACTTCAAAGCAGGGCCACATCACATGTATATGTAGGAAAAGAGAGATCCAAATCAACAATGGCTACTGACGTGCTACAAATTGAGAGAGAAAGATATCAACCATTATTCAATGTATTCTCTTAAAGGTTCCAAGATAATTTCATGTTTAGTTTTAATCTCAAATAGTTGTCTTTTGACTTCCCTTAAATATATCTCTGTTTGATGCAATGTGTCATCCACCTCATCATTTATGTTGATATATTGAAATAACTATCTTTCAACTTCATCCTTAGAAAATTATATGGTTTCGGTAAATTTGTTATCCCAAGCAACTTTTAGTGCTTTAAGTTGTCCTATTAAACATTAGTTGGTTGAGATATTGGCATCCATCAATAAATTAGGACCATATGATTCCTTCATAAGACTCACAAATTTAAGAAATAGATCACTCTTTCTATTCCTTAGGGCCTCGGTTTCATTTATCATTTCTCTTAACTCTTTAATTCTCCATAACCAACATGTGTTAATCTGCTTCATGCAGTAATCTTAAGGAAGTTTTTGTTCTTTTCTTCAGGCTTCATTTAAACTTGAGACTTTAGCCAAAAATGTGTTTACAACTTCTTTGAAAAATCCTTCATCATTTCCCAAATCTTTCCAAATTCCATGGCAGTGGTATAAATTGTATTTTCCTTTTGTCATGAAAGAAACAAGCCCAAGTTTTGTATTGCTTGCATATTTCTCCAACAAATATTTTATCTGATGTATAAAATGGTAAAATGAAAGGTTTCTCCTTACTACCAAATATTCTAATTATTACAGTGAATTCTTCGGACAAATCATAAATCCATTTTCCAATGAGGAAGGAAGTTGCCTCTAAGGATAACCTTGATGTGCTCTATCTGAATATTAACCTTTTGAACTCTGAGATGAAATTGTTGTGAACTGGGTAGAAACTGTATTGGGATTTATATCTATATAAAATTAAATACCACATATAAACTGGTTCTAACTTAAAATCCACATGTTTTTCTCAAGGAAAATCTTCAAATACATGGCCATAAGTAATGGTGAAAATGAGGTAAGAAGCCATATAGAATTTAAAGGTCTTTTTGAGGTTATTCAGTTGGAAAGAAATTTCATTTGAGATGAGATAACCCCAATCGATGATAGATTTTTCATGCATGGAATAATGCATAGCATATATAACATTTATTGTTACAAACATAGTAGTTTCAAAATCGAGAATGGGGGAAAATAACCAAGAAAATTCGTTGTATGGGTATCTTAGTAAATTTACCTAGATTCTAGAAGTACCAAGGTTACAGGTTGGATCTTCCAAATAGTTTCTCAATATTTCGTTCCCTCCTTTATGTTGCTTCAAATATTCATCATCTTCCTATCTCTTGAATCACATATTTGCTGCAGGGATTCGTAACATTTAAGAAATGTTGAAGGATCTATAGAAATGGGTTGATGACCTTGCATTTGAATTATTCTTAGTTCATAAACATGTTTATCTTCAAACCATTGGATAATCTCTTTCATATCAATTACTTCTGGAACACATCCTGCCAATGTTATTCCTGAGGTCAGATTAGGTTTGTCTTCTTCTCAGCTAAGAGAAGAGACTTGTAGTACTTGTATGCCCTGAACCATTGGAATTTTTGATCTTCGCGACCCAGTGTGTTCAATTTAATACGAAAAAACACTTCCTTCTTCTTACTTGACAACTTTTCTACTTTTTATAAAGGTGGTGTTACTATCGATACTTACGGGTTGGAATTTTTATTTATTTAAATTCCCACTACGTACTATCTTGGTAACTTAGTCAACCACAGACCATGCTTTAAATGTAATCAATTTTCATGGGACTTGGATTTATTGCGACCCTTAATCAATGCATTATGCATTAAAAATGACACTATTCTTTTACGAGTGGAGGATAATGTGAAAGGGGTAATTAATTTGATAGGAAATGGTGATGTGATTGTATGATGGATGGAAAGTGTTAAGTATGGAGGTGTGAAATGATGTATGGGAAATGATCATAGTATAACATGAAGTTGCATAGTTGCAGGGTTGCGGACATAAATGCTTGTGAAACAATCTTCAGGAAAGGGTCACAATGCCCACATTGAAATTTCTAATATGGTTAAGTGTTGGGAGAAATGCAGACTTGCGAAGGTGCAGACATGTGAACCTACTAGCAATGGAAAAGTAATGGGAGTAAGGAAATATGCTCTGTAATGAATGTGGACCTGCGGACTTGCGGAGGTGGAGACCTAAAAAAAGGTCAATGGATGGTAAGTATCTCTGCATCTGCATCGCTTGAAATTGATTAAGTATCAAAATAAATTGGAAAAGAAAAAAGTGTAAAGTGTTTTGGTGATTATGGGGTTGTAGAGTTGGGTAATTAAAAAGGAGTTTAATAAATTTTATGCAACTCCACATCTACATTTCAGAAAATGACTAAGTTCTTGGAATTTTTTTCATGTAAGAGAAGAGAGAAAAGTAGGCTAAGAAAAGTGTAAAATAAATCATACTAGACTGATCAAAAAAATGGATCAACACTTATTGAAGGTCATCCAGACAATTATTTTATCCTTAATAGGAGAATGAATCTTCTGCAATGGTTTCCACAACCAAATATTTTCACTGGAGTAATTAAGATCCATCCATGTGTTATATCCTAATTTGGTAATGAAATCTCCAGACTTTGGGTTTTTTGACCAGTACAGGCTGTCAAGCTTGTCTTCTACTAGGGAAATGTAATTAGAGACCAGCTTGGAAATAAAGGAAACACATTTGATAGTCTTGTTTCGAGATAATCCAAATGAATACACATACTTCCAACCAATGCGACCCACATAGTGAGGAACAACTTGAGCATCGGCTAGAGAAAATATATTTTGGCAGTGAATTGCATGAAGTAAGGGTTTGGAGAAAATATACTCATTTCCCTCTCCTAACCAGGGATCTTGTCCAATCCGAATAGAGTGCCCATTACATATTTTCTAGACTATCTAGTGGACAACAAGGGGAAAGGTTTATACCAACGCCTTCCAGACAATGGAACCTTTGGATGATTTATTAGGGAGGAGAAACCATTATTCAATCAAGAGGTCACCAATATATTTTGATCTTAGTATCCATCCCCACAGTGAGGAACTCTAGGAGAAATGCCAAAGGATATTAGCCGCAAGGGATTTTGAGTAAATGAAAAAAAGAATCATATCTCATCCCCCAAGTTCTTTGGGTAGCACCATATTATCCCATTTGACTAGGGTAATACCTCGTATATGATGCACGGTAGACCATAAAAACTGAAAAATGATCTTTATGATTTTGTTAAGAATGCCTTTGGGAATCGAGGCTATGAAATCCCAATAGACAGAGATTCTCTCGGCCACCAATTTCAAAATAACTAATCTGCCTTCATGGGAAATCATACCATTTACCCACACTGATATACATTGCTCTATTTTTTTTACCATCCACAACCAATCCATGTATTTATAGTTGTCAGGTTTAAGATGAAAGCCTAAATACTTGACGCCTGAGTTTAAATATTTAAAAGAGAATGGGAGGGTAGGTCTAACTAACCTCAAGACTAAGTATGAGATAGCATGATGATAAAGAATGGATTTGTCAAAATTGATAAGCATCCTTGTAGCTTTGCAATATTGATCAAGCATTGGTTTTAAAGCCTTCAGATCCATTTCAACACCATTTATGAAGCACATGATATCATTGATGAACAATAAGTGGGAAATGGATTCAAGTTGAGAAATTTTAAGACCACGAAGTGATCCATTCCTCAAGGATTCTTCAAACAGTTTGGGTAACACTTATGCCACTATTAGAAAAAGAAAAGGGGAGAGGGGGCATCCTTTCCTTAATCCTAAAGAGGCTTTGAAGAACCTGGAAGGAGATCCATTGATTCAAACTATAAAGGAGGTTGAATAGACACACCCAAGGATCCAATTCACCATTAGAAGGGCCATGCCCATCTTCAAGAGGAGTAGGTGGAGAAATTCCAACTTACTCGGTCATATACCTTGGAGAGATCCAGTTTGAGGAGAATTTCTTGTAAATTTAGTTTTTTTTTATCAAGTGTAAGGCTTCCTATGCCACTACCACAACATCATGAATTTGTCTAGATTTGAGAAACCCAAATTGAGCCCACCAATATTAAGTCACTCAGAATGGGTTCAATTTTGTGTGCATTACCTTGGAAATGATATTATATGTGACATTACAACAAGAGATGTGCCTATAATCACCAAAGGAGAGACCATTCTTTTTTTTTATCAATTAGGGAAATAAAAGTGGAATTGAGGGACCCATGTACCCTTCCAGACAGTTGGGACTCCCTAAAAACCTTTAACATATTATCCTTAATAATATCATAGACACCAATAAAAAATTCAACAGTGAATCCATCAGGTCTTGGGATTTTCCCTTTTTACATAGAGAAAAGGGATGAGTGAATTTATTTATTTGAAACTTCTTTGCATAGAAACTGGTTCATTTCTTCGGTAATGTTTCAAGGGATATTGGAGACCACATCAATAATTTCCTAAATCGGGAAACCTCGGGGCTCCTTGAGCATAGACTGGAAAAAATTGGGCCCTGACTTCGACCTTTTCCTATAAGGAATTTACAATATTACCATCTTGGTCCTCAATCTCCCAAATTGTGTTTATATGTTTTTGGAAGTTTTCATAATTGTTGAAGAACTTAGAGTTATTTTCCCTAGCCTCCAACCAAAGGGCACTTATTTTGAGTCTCCAAGGATGTTCTTCCTTTTCTAATATCTCTTTCTTAGTTGCCTCTGAAGCTTTGAGCTGGTGGAGAGTTCCTTCGGAAAGAGGAACATTGTCCATTGAGTCATATATATGTGTGACATTGGCCTCAGTTTCCTTAAAAGAGGCCAGATTCCTTTCAGAGAAGGGTTTTATCGATAACTTATTAAGTTTTTTTTTTTTATCTTTAATAGGTTTTGGGAAAATTGATCCATAAGGGGGGATCCCGTAGAATGAGAGATATGAACCCAATTTTGAGAAACCAGTTGTCGATAATCCCCCTCCTCTAACTAGAGAGGATTGGATTTTAAGGGAGATGGTGGAGCATTCTTGCCACATGACATTATCAAAACAATCAGAAGATGGTCAGAAAGACCCCCATATGTAATCTAGGACCTGCAATGAAGATTAGAATCAACTGAGGTTTCTAATAACAAAAAATTATCCATACATTTATCTACCTCATCATTGTTGGTTTGGAAATTCCTCTAGGTAGGCACGAGCTTAATTTTCTCTAGGTCTACCAAATGGTGTTTTTCTATGAAATCCTGAAAAAATATTCCTTTTGAGTCCAACCAAGGGGAGGGTCCCCAAACCTCCTTTAAGGAAGTTCTAAAATTTAGGTCTCCACCAACAATCATCATTGGATTTGAAGATACACCTGCATCTACTAAATTCTCCCAAAAATAAACCCTATCAAGATAGGGTCCATAGATGTTAACAACCTTGAAAATGGTCCCTAAATACTTCAATTCCAGGGAGACAGAGATGGAAGAGGATACCACTAAAGAATATAAATCCCTCCACGATGAACTCCATACAATTAGTTGTCTTCTAGAAATACCTTCTGCGTCGACTATACAAACGGACCAACCATTTAGCCAAGATTCCATCACTAATCTAGATTTAACTCCTAAGCACATAGTTTCTTGAAAGAGAATAATATCATGCTTCTAGTTCAAGATGGGTCCCTTTAGGGATATCGTTTTTGGTGCATCCCTGACCCCTCTAGCGTTAAATGAAATAATCTTCATGAGGGAGGATTCCTTGGGGATTTCCCTTCTCTAAGGGCCTCGAAGATGGTGGATTGATTACTAGTTCAAATATCATGTACTACCTTTTGTTGGGCNTCTTCCCTCTTCCCCTTCTCTGCCCCCCTCTCCCTCTCTGACTCGCTCATCATGGTAAAGGAGGAAAAGAGGAAGGGGGAGAACCAAGGGCTAAGGAATAAGGGGTAGGGGAACATGGGACAGGGGATAGAGGGGACAACAAGGAGAGAGGGAGGCATTAAAAATGAGAAAAGGGGAGGGCAAGAGATGTACCTTGGGGGTCAAGGGAAGAACATGGAGGAGCTGGGGCTTCACCTACTGTCGAAGGATTTTCATTAGAATTCTGAGTAGGAGCCGATGTATCTTGTCTGTTGGATGAAGAACCTATGGATTTTTTAACCCATTTTCAAATTAGAGCTCGACTTGGAGGAAATTGTTTTTTACAGGAGGACTGGAGATGGCAAACTTCATGGAAAAATAAGACATGAAGGGGAGCCACCAATAATAAACCTTTGTATACCAAGTCTGAAAACCATTTACCAACTCGAACTCACTAACCAGACTATCTCTCAAGTCCACTTCAACTTGAACCCATGCCCATCGTCTATCAGGGTTATGATCCTAATTTGGGCCAAGAGAAGTGAAGGTTCCTATTTTATTCCAAATTTATTCTAAGGCTTTGGTCATCCATAAGACGAGTTGAATTCTAAGAAGTATTGCAAAAAAGTTCATGATCGTCAAGGTTTTTCTATCGGGGTCAAAACTTGGATCCCATTTCCGGAGGGACATACCTGAAAGACCTCAAGACTAATTTTTCTCCAAAATTGCTTCACATTTAGATTCAAAGAAAAAAATCAAAACAAGCCAGCCTTTAATTAAAATATGAAATGTAGGAGTATACCCCAAACTTGGCTCCTAACTATTGACCAACCACCAAGAGAGAGATTTCTCTCACATAGATTTACCTGAGAATTTTCCAACTAGAGTCCTTCCACTAAAATTACCAACAGCCTCTACTTTTAGGTATTTCCTAACCACCATCTGAACCGACCCCAAAATCTACTTGATGCACTTAGGTTTCCGATTTCGGTAGGGGGATTGACCTTCTTTTTCTAGACCAGAAGGAAAATTTTGGATTAGAGGGGAGGATAAGACATTAGGGAAGAAAGTAGATCAACACAAAGAGGAGGGATAGGGAGGACAGTAATGAAATTCATCGGAAGGATAATTAAAATTATCTCTTAGATCAAGAGCAGGAGACCCAAGTTCAAACAAAGAGCCATTAAACCGACGATTCATGGAGGATCCATCCTTTGTCCTAAGGCTAAATGAGCGATCCCTTTGCACGATCTCACCTTGAGTGAAAAAGGCTTGAATTTCATTGTCATATGACTCATAATATACCAATTCAACCTCATAATCCTCCATTAGTTACGTGGCAAGGGGGAGACTGGACTAGACACGGGGATGACCAGAAAGGAGAAGGGATATTTTGATAACCAGAGAGGGGAGACGGGAGCCATTGAAGGGAAGAAGAATCTAGACGGAGACAGGCTTGTGACCCGTGGACTTTATATATATATATATATATATATATATAATTTTGAGATTTTTATGTGTAACAACATTATGGTGTCTAAATAAAATTTGTCTACTTAAATTAAGAGTGATGGGTAAGGAGTAGACTTTCAATAATAACAAATACTTTTAGGTTTCTCGTCATCAAAATCATTTTGAAATCTTGAAATAGAAGAAAACAAATTCTTAACTAATAAAAATATTAAACATATACTTGTTACATATTTCAATTTTTACAATTAAAAATTATAACTTAAAAATACATAACTTGGTCACGACATTATCACAATTCACGAACAATGTAACTTTTTCTTTGAGTGAAAACGTTGTTATCGATCTATTGATTGTGTTTGGATTTGTGTCTACTTTTCAAAACTCAAGAGCACTGTTAGAGTTTGATTTCACTTTTATTTGTTGAACAATTATTTAAGTCATTCTCATTTTATGTACTTTAGGGTTCAAATGTGTAATTTGAAAACAAAGTTTTGATAAATAAATTACCTTTCAATATGGAAATTGAATAAATATAAAATGTGTAATTTCAAAATTTCAATGTTATATTAAAGAGTTAGATATAGAATTAGATATAGCATGTAATCTCCCAATTTTATTGTTTAAGTTAATGAAAAAAAAAGAAGTGCAAATTATGCTTCCTACATTAATGTGTGAGAGAAGAATGTGTGGAAAATATCTAAAATAGAATAATTACAAATAAATGAAATAAACAACAAATTATTAATAACACAATTTTTTGGTGAAAACTCTTGTGAGAGAAAAATCCTACACTCTAAAGAACACTCATTCTATTATCGAAGAACTAAACAGTTACAATATAGAGTCTTTGTGCTTTCAATACACACTTTATTTTCCTCCAGTCCTAACACTGAATAAATAGGAATAATAAAAACATAAACCATTTATGGTTTATTCCCTATCACTGCTATTCTTTTATTGCTTTCCACTTCTCTACATTTATTCCTTGCTATAGCTCTGCATTTATTCCTTGCTCTAGTCGAGCATTGTTAGTTGTCTGACATAATTGTCCCAACATTCTCCCACTTTTCATATACCTTGCAAGGGTACAAGGAAAAATGCATCAAGCTATGAGATAATTATTAGGGCCCATAAGGCCCATATACTCACAACACCACTTGAATTTACCTATGTTCACTCGTTTCTTCAATGCATCTATAACATTCTACAAGTTGTCAACTATCTCCAGTATCATCTTTCCATCCTCTACCATGTCCCTAACAAAATGGTACTAGATATATAAATGTGTTATCTTTGCATGAAAGGTTGGGTTCTTAGAACTTAGACAAATGACATTGTTACTATCACATTAAATTGTAATATCTCTCTGACTTAGCCCTACTTTTGAATACAGTTTCAAAAGCCAAATGACCTCCTTATATGCATGAGTGTTTTCCATATAATATTCCTCTACATTGGACAAATAGAGCACATCTTGTCACTTTCTCATCCGACTTACTCCTCCACCAAAAAATTGAAACATGTATCCACCTATAGATATCCTTCTATATACATCCCCTAGCCAATCAAAATCCACTTAACTTTGTATATCCATTGAGTGTGGATCCCCTGAATCATCACTATGATAATAAATGGAATATTCAAAAGTACCTCGCAAATACCTAAAGTCCCTCTTCACTACAACCTAATGTTCACATCCAGGATTAGACTTGAATCTATTCAAGACTCCCATTACTTGGGCAATGTCTGGTCTAGTGCATACCATAGCATACATAAAAATAAATACACTAGCAGAAGGAACATAAGCCATATCATCCATCTCTGCGGGTGTTGTAAGACATTGCTCAAGTAGAATCTTAGTTCCCATAAAAATCAGAACACTCAATGGTTTTAATCTACAATGTGAAAATGATGTAGCATAGAGTTTGCATACTTACTTTGGATCAAACAAATCCTTTTATTCTATCTATCTCTCATCATCTCCATACTAAGATATATTTTTCATCCCTCGAGTCATTCATACCAAATTGTGTTGAAATATGAGACTTCAAATTACAAATAACATCCTTATTGTTACAGATGAATAACATAGTATCTACATATAGAGTGATAACAAGGAAATTCCCACCATTGTGTTTGTAATACACAAAGTGATCTCATTAGGATCTCATAAATTCCTATGCCAACACAAAAGAATCAAACTTGTGGTGCCACACTCTACAATACTATTTGAGACTATATGAAGACCTTTTTATGTTGCAAACCAATGACTCTTTAACTTTTTCAACATAGTGCTATCGCTTTCTCATACAGATTTCCTCCTTCAAGTCACTATGTAGGAATGTTATTTTCACATCCATCTATTCTATCTCTAAAGCAAAGGCTTCTTCTACATACAATAAGAATCTAATAGATGTTAACTTAGCAACCGGGAAAAATACCTCACCAAAGTCTATCCCCTCAACATGAGAATATTCTTTTGCAACCAACCCTGTCTTATGTTTTTTAACATTTCAATCTAAATTTATAACGATCTTCCTTTTCAACAACCTTTACATCTGATGGTTTTCTTTCCATTAGGAAGTTGTACCAAGTCTCATGTATCATTCTTTCTAAGTGTATCTATTTCCTCATCCATGGCCAATATCTAGGACTTCTTATCTTCTATATCCATTTCCTCTTTCACATTCTAGGCTCATTGGTGTTAGAAAATAAAGAAAATATACATATGAAACATACGTGAACTATAATTATACCTATCTCCTTTCCTTTTTTCTTGAGTATACATCCTTAATGTTTGAGGTGCAATTTCTTCCTCCTCTTCTGAACTCTTTGAACCTTCCTCCTCATGAGGGCCATCATGAACTTCTTGTTCACTTTATAGTTTAGATTTATTTGTCTTAGATGGTAGCAGAACCGCTGACCACTATGGGAGAAGGATTAACTTATCTAAAAATAACATTCCAATTATTAAAAACAACCATAGGATCCCAAATCTTATACCCTTTCACACCAATGCCATAGTTGATGAAGATACATTTCACAACCTTGTTATCCAACTTTGACCACTTCTCCTTAGGCACGTGAGCATATGCCTTGCAACCAAAAACATGAATATGCTAAAGTGAGAGATTCTAGTCCTTGAAAACCTCCATAGGTGTCTTATCCACAAGAAATTATGTGGGAGACATGTTAATCAAGTAACATGCAGTAGTGTTCGCTTCTTCCCATAACATTTTCTCTAATATGGATCAACTAAGCATACTCCTATCTCTTTCCATCAACGTTCTATTTATCTATTCTACAACTCCATTCCGTTGAGGGGTATATGGATTTGTATTATTCTTTCTATGCCATTCTCCTTACAAAATTTATCAAACTTTACAGAAAAAAAACTCACTTCCATCATCTGTCCTCAACACCTTAATCTTACTACCAATCTAATTTTCCAAGAGAGCTTTAAGCTTCTTAAACTGACTAAAAATAACAGATTTAGTTCTAATAAAATATACCCATGTCCTTCCAGAATGATCATGAATAAATGACACATAATACAAAGCCTTATAAATTGAAGGAAAAAAGGAACTTTAACTAGACCAAATACATCATAATGAATTAATTCCAACAACCCAAAAGATTTGTGAGAACTAGAATAACATTGAACATGGTTCTATTTTCCATATATGCAGTTTTTGCAAAAATCAAATTCAAGAGAAAATCATTCAATCCATCAATAAGATTTTTGTTTTTCAAGGTCTGTAGGCCCTTCTCACCTATATGGCCCAAACTTTGATCCCATAACATTGTCTTCTTTATAGGTAACTAGTTTTGTGAAGCAAGAGATTTTTTAGGAGGTTTTGATTTTGAAGGTGCACATCCTATAGATCTCTCCACTGCAGAAATAAAATAACTATTACACTCAATAGTGAACAAAGTGTCAACATGAACGCCCTTAGTGAGTTTCATATTTTTTCGGACCATCTTATGCCATTTGTCATTGAAAACAACTTCCACACCCACATCATTAAGTGTGCTTACCAACATTAGGTTTTTTGTCATACCTAGAATGTAAAAAACTCCAGTGATCCCCTTTAATATGTTAGGAAACCTGATCATGAATCTACCACGACAAACTATGCTAAAATGATAGTTATCACCAAGGTATATCATCCCACCATCATATTTCTCATACACTTAAAACTAGTGTTGATGGGAAGTCATATGGAAGGAAGCTTCATAGTTTATCAACCATGCACTCTGGCCTACATGAGTTGCCAGAGATGCAACAAAGGAATCACCACCATCCTCTTGAGAATATTTTTTAGACTCATCATCACAATCATTATTTTTTTTCTTAATCTTCTTCTTCTTTTCCTTCCAATCCCTTATGAAATTCCTAACCTTGTTGCAGTTCCAACATTTGCCTTCGAATTTCTAACAGACTTATGTCTCCGAAGATATTTGGATCTTCCCTTTTCTTTGTTCTTTCCTTTCTTCTTAGATATTCCATGAACAACCAAGGCCTCATTAGTGGATTCAAAACTTTCTAACTCACCTCCTCTTAGAATAAAACAACCTCAACATTACGAGGTTGTCCCATGAATCTAGCAAAGAAAACAAAAGGGTTGTGCAATGATCCTCCTCATTCATCTTCACTCAAATGGAGATTAACTAGGTTACAATAGTACTAAATGGATTCGATTGCTCGACCACATAATCACCATCACCCATGATTAAAGAAAACAACTTTTTTTGTAGAAAAAGTCTATTAAACAAGAATTTATCATGATACAAACCCCCCAACTTCTTCGAGAGAGTTGTTGTGTTTTTTTCTTCATAAACATTCTATAATGTTGAATCAACCAAATAGAGCCAGATAAGGCTTCTCACCTTTCTCTCCAACACCACCCACTCTTCATGTTTCATACAAATGGGTTTGGTTTCAGATACTACAACCCATAGATCGATTCTCAAACTTGAGATTCCATGGCTTAAAGTTAGTTCCACTAAACTTCTCCATTTATAATCTAGATGTTCTTTCCATTTCTTTGCAACAAATTTCCTTTGGGAAAGCTCCCACTCAAACAAAGATTAGATAAAAAGAAAACTTGTCCCTAACACCTTGGATCTGAGGGGAAGAAGCTCTGATGCCAAATGAAATGAAGTAGAGGTGCAAAATACACTTCCTACATTAATCCACGAGAGAATAATGTGTAGAAAATGTTTAAAACAGAACAACGACAAACAAATGAAATAAACAACAAACCATTAACAACATAATTTCTTGGGGAAAACCCCTTGGGAGAAAAACCGCTCTCGAAGAAATAATTTCCTCTAACATTTCAAACCCCATATAAAATTCAACACATAAAAAAAAAATATTTAAATTTAGAGTGTGGGTGCTTAAATAAGAATATTAGAATATTGAAAAAGAAATATCCACTATTCACAAACTTAATTGAAAGAGAAAATGTAAATAAGAAGGTAAGAATTGAGAAATAATTGAACTCTATGAACAACCTCAATTTTTACAGCTTTCATTCCAATTTAGCATCCTCTTTTAGATTTTTGGATTAAGGTAATTAATTGTTATTTAAAAACACCCCACGACGGCAGGGGTTCACAAATAGTTTTGTACATGGAATCCAAATGTTTTGAAATGATATATAATTTATTCAGCTTAACCTTTGTCAAACATAAATGATGGGTGGTTTGGCCCTTTTTTTTTTTTAATGACAATCCACGTAAGTTATTTCAAATTTGAAGGATTCAGAAGCACAACACACAGACAAATAACTCACAAAATAAATTCTATTGCTTGATTGATTCAAAATGTTTACATATGCCTCTATATATAGAGGTCTTTAGAAAACTCTCGAGCGTCCAGAATATTCTCGGAGTGTAGGTGGATTGTCGGTGGATATGACAGTAGAGCTCTCTCGAAGTTGGTGGAAGCTTCGAGTTAGGTAGAAATTAAATTAACTTTTTTTTTTTTTTTTTTTTTAAGCCACAAAAGAAAATCTATTGATTGATGATTAAACCAGATACATTGCCTTGTTTGATTAACCAACTCTGTAACACGATATGTAAACTGATCTATTGAATCAGAATCTTTCATTTGCAAGTTTTC
>JASDQU010105279.1:67949-96806 GCA_032191745.1 Picea mariana
TGACCAAAAATACCTGTGTCAAATTTATGCATGTTTAGAAGTGTAGATCAGCATTTTAAAGTTCAAGATCTAGAGGTAGTGTTATGTGTTTTAAGTTATATTGCATGTGCTAACATTGAGACAAGAAAACACTTGCAAGGGCACCTTAAAAGAGCACTTAACCTATTAAAAATTGAGCAGAAAGTAACATGACTGTTTGCTGTCCTAAAACAACAAAAGAAGACAACCAAACAGTTGAAACTTAGAGCCATACTAAGGTCAAGGACAGACCTTAGATGGCAGCCTCATAGGACCTCAGATAATTTCAATAGATGTGACGGCTACTCGCATTCGCAAGAAGATGGTTGTTACAATGAGGCTCCAACGGCATTTTTAACATAAGTAAAATCCAAAACCCTAACCCCGGAAGATGAAAAGCCAAAAGGTTTGCGAGCCCTAATGGGGGTAGTTGATACGTCAACTTCCCTAGGGCGTAACTTTTTCATACGATCTCTGTTTGGGGCTCTCGATACACCATTGGAAAGGTCTAACCGAGAAGAACAATTTTTGACTGGTCCAGGTCAGTGCCTGAAGTAGTCACTTGGGCCTCAAAACAGTCCCGAAAGTTTGGAAACCGAAAAACTACCAAAAAACTGCCAAGATGGAAAACTATTTTTCGAGTAAGTGGAATAGGTGGGTGGCCACCAATATCCACCTGGATCAATCCTCTATCCTTAGGAAGCAATGCTCTCCATTGCATTGAGTTCCCGGGGGAGAGGGGGAAGCGTTTGTTGAATTTGAAACTTGGTGAGTTGCTTGCCTTGCTGGAGACGTCATGTTGCTTGGTTTATGGAAGGCTGTCACGAACCTGTTGCTGGCGGGGTTGAATCTATTCAACCAGTCAGGCTACTTGATATGTCTGTGTACAGAAGGAATATTTGCGCTTTGTTGCAGTCTTGTCTACCCGCCTCTGTTGGAGAGAAGGAGCTTGGGTCGAGGTTGTAGTTGTTGCAATATCCTTTTGTTCACCTTTTGAACAGATTGTGAAGAAGCTGAATTTTGTAGTATGATATACTACATTGAAACACTGTTTAGGTGGGACAATAGTCGAAATTACCTCTAGTATTATGTAGAGATGAAACCATAGAGAAACAATGACACTGCAAGGTCGAGACTCAAAAACAACATGGAGTTTCCACATATATGGTTGGCCCAAGAGAACATCACAGACATCCAGTGGGGAAACATCACATAATACCTCATCCTTCAAGGGTTGGATGTCATATGACAATTGAAACTGTTGGCTGACACAAAGATCTCGTCCCTGGAAAAGCCACATGATGTTATATGGTTGCGGGTGTGGTGTTGTCGACAATCCCAACTGTTTGTCGACCTCTGCTGATATGAGTTTCTTTTGGCTTTTGTTATTAACAATAAAATGTAGCGGGATCCCCTTCACCCACATCTGTGAATGAAAAAGGTGCTCCCCCTCTTCAGGATCTGTTGGTTCTTCTAGTTGAATTGTTGTGGTTGCGACAATAGCAGTGGTGTCTGCGTCGATGATATGCCTTTTACCAGTATTTTTAGAATCAGATTCAGAATCTGGGTATGGCACCTTGTCTTTGATCTTAGCCACCAATGACTGTTTTGAGCGATATTCATCGGTGTTGTGCTAGAGGATTTTGTGGAAATCGCACCATTTTCCAATGTCCTTCTTCATCTTCCCATGACCCTTATTTTCCTATGGCTTGGACTGGTTTTCGGGAGGTTGTTTGTTAGGGTCTTCTTTATCATACTTTGGTTTTTGCGGATTTGTAGACCTGAAATCCTGCTTGTTCAAGTGCTTAAATTTCTGCTCAATTTTAACAACATATCTATAAGTAGAACTGAGTGATTAGATGTCCAAAAAATCCATTTCAATTTGGATGTATCTTTGTAGGGCCTCGCGGTATTTTAGAACCAAATTTTGTTCAGAGCCCATGATACCCATCTTGGTGCACAAGGTATGGAAGGTATTGGTGAACTCCAGAACTACTTGGCCCCTTTCTTGCTGCAGTGTGGTCCATCTCATATACTGGTCCTCATAGTTGCCAACATGGTAATACTGTTCCTTTACCGCATCCACGGAAAAATTTCCAAGTGGGCTCGACCCCATATATTCTAGACCCCTCTGTGGAAATTTTCTCCCAGTAAGTTTCCCACCAATGTTTGACATGGGGAAGAGCCTTAAGGAGTGCGAAGGTGATCTTTTCCCTATCAGAAAAATGGTGAACAAAGAAATAACCTTCTAGCAGATTTAACCATTTGTCTAGGGCATCCACATCTATCTGACCTTCAAATACGGGAATATCAAAATTAACTTGTACCTTGAAAGCCGAGGTGCATCCAAAGTGGCCACTGGATGAAGACGTGCCTATTGTTATCGGAAGGCGTTGAAGGATGTGGGAAAAATTCTCCATCATTTCGTCCCTTTGTCGCATGAGAGCTTGCTCAAGCAACATATTAATAGAATCTTCTAGTCCATTGTTTTTCTTTTCTTCTGCCATGGAGGGTTTCTTGGGCATGGGAGAGCGATTGTCCTCAAGAGAGACAAGCTTGAGACCCAACTTTCTATACTCAAACCTCGTCGGGGACATGGACTGAAAAATGATCAAGAGCAGTCTGCTCTGATACCACTAATCCAGATTATTTTCGGCATGAAATGAGAGCATAGATATAATAAAGAAATGCACAGAGATATTGTGGATATCCAATAATATAACATAAATGTATCAGAGATGCAACCATAAACACAAAGATACAATAATACACAATTATCTATTAATCAGCGAAAATGTACAAAGACTATAAAATGACAGAGTGAAAGACTCCCTAGAATGGTGACAACTTATCTCTGGGAAGAGATGTGACGGCTACTCGCATTCACAAGAAGATTATTGTTACAATGAGGCTCCAAAGGCCTTTTTAACATAAGTAAAGTAAAAAACCCTAAACCCAGAACATGAAAATCCAAAAGGTTTGTGAGCCCCGATGGGGGTAGTTGATATGTCAACTTCCTAGGGGTGTAATTTTTGCATACGTTCTCCATTTGGGGCGCTCGATACACCATTGGAAAGGTCTAACTGAGAAAATCAATTTTTGACTAGCCTGGTTCAAAGGATTTTTCAGTCACTTTGGACCAAAATCCCCAAAAAACGTCGTTTAGGGCCTCAAAATAGCCTCGAAAGTTTGGAAACCAAAAAACTGTCGAAAAACTGCCAAGATGGAAAAATGTTTTTCGAGCAAGTGGAATAGGTGGGTGGCCACCGATATCCACTTAGATCAATCCTCCCACCTTAGGAAGTAATGATCTCTATTGCGTTGAGTTCCCGAGGGAGAGGGGGAAGCATTTGTTGAATCTGAAGCTTGGTGAGCTTCTTGCCTTTTTGGAGACGTCACACTACTTGGTTTGTGGAAGGCTATCACGAAACTATTGTTGGCAGGGTTGAATCTGTTCAACCAGTCGGGCTACATGAGATGTCTGTGTGCAGAAGGAATATTTGCGCTTTGGTGTAGTCTTTTCCACCCACTTATGTTGGATAGAAGGAGCTTGGTTCGAGGCTCTAGTGGTTGCAGTATCCTTTTGTTAACCTTTTTAACAAATTGTGAAGAAGCTAAATTTTTTAGTATGAGATACTACCTTGCGACACTGTTTAGGTGGGACAATAGTTGGAATTACCTTTGGTATTCTGTAGAGATGACCCCCTAGAGAAATAATGACACTGCAGGGTCGAGACTCATAAACAACATGGAGATTCCACATATATGGCTAGCCCAAGAGAACATCATAGACATCCAGTGGGGAAACATCACATAATACCTCATCGTTGAAAGGCTGGATGTCGTATGAAAATCGACACTATTGGCTGACACGAAGATCTCGTGCCTGACGAAGCCACCCAATGTTGTGTGGCTGCAGTTGTGGTGTTGTCGACAATCCAAACTGTTTTACGACCTCTGCTGATATGAGGTTCTTCTGGCTTCCACTATCAACAATAAAATGCAATGTCATCCCCTTCACCCACATCTTTTAATTAAAAAGTCACTCCCCTCTTTCAATACCTGTTGGTTCTTCTGGTTGAATTGTTGCGGTCGTGATAATAACACTGGGGTCTGCATCGATGATATGTCTTTTACCAGTATCAAATTTAGAATCAAGGTCTGGCTCCTTGTCTTTGATCTCGACCACCAATGATTGTTTTGAGCGACATTCATCGGTGTTGTGCCAGGGGATTTTGTGGAAATGGCACCATTTTCCAGTGTCCTTCTTCGTCTTCCTGTGACCCTTCTTTTCTTGTGGCTTGGAATGGTTTTCGGGAAGTTGTTTGTTAGGGAAATCTTTATCATACTTTGGTTTTTGCGGATTTGCAAACCCGAAATCTCGCTTTTTCAGGTGCTTAAATTTGTGCTCGATTTTAACAACATATCTATAAGCAAAACCGAGTGATGAGATGTCCAAAAAATCCATTTTAGTTTGGATGTATTTGTGTAGAGCCCCACGGTATTTTAGAACCAAATGTCATTCAGAGTCATTGATACCCAGCTTGGTGCACAAGGTATGGAAGGTATTGGTGAAATCCGGAACTGCTTGGCCCATTTCTTTCTGCAGTGTGGTCCATCTCATATACTAGTCCTCATAGTTTCCAACATGGTTATATTGTTCCTTTACCGCATACACAAAAAAATCACAATTGGGATCGGCCCCATATATTCCAGACTCCTCTATGGAACTTTGCTCCCAATAAGTTTCCCACCAATGTTTGACATGGGGGAGAGCCTTAAGGAGTGCGAAGGTGATCATTTCCCTGTCAGAAAAATGATGAACATAGAAATAACCTTCTAGCATATTTAGCCATTTGTCTAGGGCATCCACATCTATCTGACCTTCAAATACGGGAATATCAAAATTAATTTGTACCTTGAAAACAGAGGTGCCTCCAAAGTGGCCACTGGATGAAGACGTGCCTGTTGTTATCGGAAGGTGTCGAAGGATGTGGGAAAAATTCTCCATCATTTCGTCCCTTTGCCGCATGAGAGCTTGCTCAATCAACATATTAATAGAATCTTCTTCTCTGTCGTTTTTTTTTCTTCTTCCATGGAGGGATTCTTGGGCATGGGAGAGCGATTGTCCTCAAGAGAGACAAGCTCGAGACCCAACTTGCTATACTCAAACCCCATCGGGGACATGGACTGAAAAACGATCAAGAGCAGTCTGCTCTGATACCACTAATCCAGATTATTCTCGGCATGAAATGAGAGCATAGATATAATAAATAAATGCACAGAGATATCATGGATATCCATTAATATAACATAAATGTATCAAAGATGCATCCATAAACACAAAGATACAATAATACACAATTATCTATTAATCAACGAAAATGTACAAAGACTGTAAAATTACAGAGTGAAAGACTCCCTAGAATGGTGACAACTTATCTCTGGGAAGAGATGTGATAGCTAATCGCATTCATAAGAAGATTATTGTTACAATGAGGCTCCAAAGGCCTTTTTAACATAAGTAAAGTAAAAAACCCTAACCCTAGAAGATGAAAATCCAAAAGGTTTGCAAGCCCCGATGGGGTTAGTTGATACGTCAAATTCCTAGGGGCGTAATTTTTGGATACGATATCTGTTTGGGGTGCTCGATACACCGTTGGAAAGGTCTAACTGAGAAAAACAATTTTTGACTAGCCCATTTCAAAGGATTTTCCAGTCACGTCAGACCGAAATCCCCAAAAAACGTCGTTTGGGGCCTCAAAACGGCCCCGGAAGTTTGGAAACCGGGAAACTGTCAAAAAACTACCAAGATGGAAAAATGTTTTTCGAGAAAGTGGAATAAGTGGGTGGCCACCGATATCCACTTATATCAATCCTCCCTCCTTAGGAAGCAATGGTCTCCATTGCGTTGAGTTCCCAGGGGAGAGGGGGAAGCGTTTGCTGAATCTGAATCTTGGTGAGCTTCTTGCCTTTTTGGAGACATCACACTACTTGGTTGTGGAAGGCTATCACGAAACTGTTGTTGGTGGGGTTGAATCTATTCAACCGGCCGGGCTACATGAGATGTCTGTGTGCAGAAGGAATATTTATGCTTTGCTGCAGTCTTTTCGACCCACTTATGTTGGATAGAAGGAGCTTGGTTCGAGGCTCTAGTGGTTGCAGTATCCTTTTGTTAACCTTTTTAACAAATTGTGAAGAAGCTAAATTTTTTAGTATGAGATACTACCTTGCGACATTGTTTAGGTGGGACAATAGTTGGAATTACCTCTGGTATTCTGTAGAGATGATCCCCAGAGAAACAATGACACTGCAGGGTCGAGACTCATAAACAACATGGCGATTCCACATATATGGCTAGACCAAGAGAACATCATAGACATCTAGTGGGGCAACATCACATAATACCTCATCCTTGAAGGGCTGGATGTCGTATGAAAATCGACACTATTGTCTGACACGAAGATCTCGTCCCTGACGAAGCCACCCGATGTTGTGTGGCTATGGGTGTGGTGTTGTCGACAATCCCAATTGTTTGATGACCTCTTCTGATATGAGGTTCTTCTGGCTTCCGCTATCAACAATAAAATGCAACGCCATCCCCTTCACCCACATCTGTTAATGAAAAAGGTGCTCCCCTCTTTCAATACCTGTTGGTTCTTTTGGTTGAATTGTTGGGGTCGTGACAATAGCAGTGGGTTCTACGTTGATGATATGTCTTTTACCAGTATTTTTAGAATCATATTCAGAATCAAGGTCTGGCTCCTTGTCTTTGATCTCGACCACCAATGACTGTTTTGAGCGACATTCATCGGTGTTGTGCCAGGGTATTTTGTGGAAATCGCACCATTTTCTAGTGTCCTTCTTCGTCTTCCTGTGACCCTTCTTTTCCTGTGGCTTGGAATGGTTTTTGGGAAGTTGTTTGTTAGGGCCCTATTTATCATAATTTGGTTGTTGAGGATTTGTAAACTCGAAATCTCGCTTGTTCAGGTGCTTAAGTTTGTGCTCGATTTTAACAACATATCTATAAGCAGAACCGAGTGATGAGATGTCCAAAAAATCCATTTCAGTTTGGATGTATCTGTGTAGATCCCCACCGTATTTTAGAACCAAATGTCATCAAAGTCCTTGATACCCAGCTTGGTGCACAAGGTATGGAAGGTATTGGTGAAATCCGGAACTGCTTGGCCCCTTTCTTTCTGCAGTATGGTCCATGTCATATACTAGTCCTCATAGTTTCCAACATGGTTATACTGTTCCTTTATTGCATACACAAACAAATTCCAATTGGGATCGGCCCCATATATTCCAGACTCCTTTGTGGAACTTTTCTCCCAATAAGGTTCCCACCAATGTTTGACATGGGGGAGAGCCTTAAGGAGTGTGAAGGTGATCATTTCCCTGTCAGAAAAATGGTGAACAAAGAAATAACCTTCTAACAGATTTAACCATTTGTCTAGGGCATCCACATCTATCTGACCTTCAAATACGGGAATATCAAAATTAACTTGTACCTTGAAAGCCGAGGTGCCTCCAAAGTGGCCACTGGATGAAGACGCGCCTGTTGTTATCAGAAGGCATCGGAGGGTGTCGAAAAAATTCTCCATCATTTCGTCCCTTTGTTGCATGAGAGCTTGCTCAAGCAACATATTAATAGAATCTTCTGGTCCGTCGTTTTTATTTTCTTCTACCATGGAGGGTTTCTTAGGCATGGGAGAGCGATTTTCCTCAAGAGAGACAAGCTCGAGACCCATCTTGCTATACTCAAACCTCGTCGGGGACATGGACTGAAAAACGATCAAGAGCAGTCTACTCTGATACCACTAATCCAGATTATTTTTGGCACGAAATGAAAGCGCAGATATAATAAAGAAATGCATAGAGATATCGTGGATATCCAATAATATAACATAAATGTATCAGAGATGCAACCATAAACACAAAGATACAATAATACACACTTATCTATTAATTGACGAAAATGTACAAAGACTGTAAAATTACAGAGTGAAAGACTCCCTAGAATGGTGACAACTTATCTCTGGGAAGAGATGTGACGGCTACTCACATTCACAAGAAGATTATTGTTACAATGAAGCTCCAAAGGCCTTTTTAACATAAGTAAAGTAAAAAACCCTAACCCCAGAAGATGAAAAGCCAAAAGGTTTGCGAGCCCCGATGGGGGTAGTTGATACGTCAACTTCCTAGGGGTGTAATTTTTTCATACGATCTCCATTTGGGGTGCTCGATACATCATTGGAAAGGTCTAACTGATAAAATCAATTTTTGACTAGCCCAGTTCAAAGGATTTTCTAGTCACTTCGGACTGAAATCCCCAAAAAATGTCGTTTAGGGCCTCAAAACAACCCCAAAAGTTTGGAAACCGAAAAACTATCCAAAAACTGCCAAGATGGAAAAATGTTTTTCGAGCAAGTGGAATAGGTGGGTGGCCACCGATATCCACTTAGATGAATCCTCCCTCCTTAGGAAGCAATGGTCTCCATTGTGTTGAGTTCCCGGGGGAGATGGGGAAGCGTTTGCTGAATCTAAATCTTGGTGAGCTTCTTGCCTTTTTGGAGATGTCACACTGCTTGGTTTGTGGAAGGCTGTCATGAAACTGTTGCTGGCGGGGTTGCATCTATTCAACCGGTCGGGCTACATGAGATGTCTATGTGCAGAAGGAATATTTGCGCTTTGCTGCAGTCTTTTCAACCCACTTATGTTGGATAGAAGGAGCTTGGTTCGAGGCTGTAGTGGTTGCAGTATCCTTTTGTTAACCTTTTTAACAAATTGTGAAGAAGCTAAATTTTTTAGTATGAGATACTACCTTGCGACATTGTTTAGGTGGGACAATAGTTGGAATTACCTCTAGTATTCTATAGAGATGACCCCCTAGAGAAACAATGACACTGCAGGTTCGAGACTCATAAACAACATGGAAATTTCACATATATGGCTAGCCTAAGAGAACATCATAGACATCTAGTGGGGAAACATCACATAATACCTCATCCTTGAAGGGCTAGATGTCGTATGAAAATCGACACTTTTGGCTGACACGAAGATCTCGTCCTTGACGAAGCCATTCGATGTTGTGTGGCTGCGGGTGTGGTGTTGTCGACAGTACCAACTGTTTGACGACCTCTGCTGATATGAGGTTCTTCTGGCTTATGCTATCAACAATAAAATGCAACGCCATCCCCTTCACCCACATCTTTTAATGAAAAAGTCGCTTCCCTCTCTCAATACCTGTTGGTTCTTCTGGTTGAATTGTTGCGGTCGTGACAATAGCAGTGGGGCCTGTGTCAATGATATGTGTTTTACTAGTATTTTTAGAATAAAATTTAGAATCAAGGTCCGGCTCCTTGTCTTTGATCTCGACCACCAATGATTGTTTTGAGCGACATTCATCGGTGTTGTGCCAGGGGATTTTGTGGAAATCGCACCATTTTCCAGTGTCCTTCTTCGTCTTCCCGTGACCCTTCTTTTCTTGTGGCTTGGAATGGTTTTCGGGAAGTTGTTTGTTGGGGCCATATTTATCACACTTTGGTTGCTGCGGATTTGCAAACCCGAAATCTCGCTTGTTCAAGTGCTTAATTTTGTGGTCGATTTTAACAACATATCTATAAGCAGAATTGAGTGATGAGATGTCCAAAAAATCCATTTCAGTTTGGATGTATCTGTGTAGAGCCCCACAGAATTTTAGAACCAAATTTCATTCAGAGTCCTTGATACCCAGCTTGGTGCACAAGGTATGGAAGGTATTGGTGAAATATGGAACTGCTTGGCCCATTTCTTTCCGCAGTGTGGTCCATCTCATATACTAGTCCTCATAGTTTCCAACATGGTTATATTGTTCCTTTACCGCATACACAAAAAAATCCCAATTGGGATCAGCCCCATATATTCCAGACTCCTCTGTGGAACTTTGCTCCCAATAAGTTTCCCACCAACGTTTGACATGGGGGAGAGCCTTAAGGAGTGCGAAGGTGATCATTTCCCAGTCAGAAAAATGATGAACATAGAAATAACCTTCTAGCATATTTAACCATTTGTCTAGGGCATCCGCATGGGTTTCTTAGGCATGGGAGAGTGATTTTCCTCAAGAGAAACAAGCTCAAGACCCAACTTGCTATACTCAAACCTCATCGGGGACATGGACTGAAAAACGATCAAGAGCCGTCTACTCTGATACCACTAATCTAGATTATTCTCGGCACAAAATGAGAGCGTAGATATAATAAATAAATGCACAGAGATATCATGGATATCCAATAATATAGCATAGATGTATTAGAGATGCAGCCATAAACACAAAGATACAATAATACACAATTATCTATTAATCAACAAAAATGTACAAAGACTGTAAAATTACAGAGTGAAAGACTCCCTAGAATGGTGACAACTTATCTCTGGGAAGAGATGTGACGGCTACTCACATTCATAAGAAGATTATTATTACAATGAGGCTCCAAAGGCCTTCTTAACATAAGTAAAGTAAAAAACCCTAACCCCAGAAGATGAAAAGCCAAAAGGTTTGCGAGCCCCAATGGGGGTAGTTGATACGTCAACTTCCTAGGGGCGTAATTTTTGCATACAATCTCTGTTTGGGGCGCTCAATACACCATTGGAAAGGACTAACTGAGAAAAACAATTTTTGACTAGCCCATTTCAAAGGGTTTTCCAGTCACTTTGGACCGAAATCCCCAAAAAACGTCGTTTAGGGCCTCAAAACAGCCCCGAAAGTTTGGAAACCGGAAAACTGTCGAAAAACTGCCAAGATGGAAAAATGTTTTTCGAGCAAGTGGAATAGGTGGGTGGCCACCAATATCCACTTAGATCAATCCTCCCTCCTTAGGTAGCAATGGTCTCCATTGCGTTGAGTTCCTGGGGGAGAGGAGGAAGCGGTTGCTGAATCTGAATCTTGGTGAGCTTCTTGCCTTTTTGGAGACATCACACTGCTTGGTTTGTGGAAGGTTGTCATGAAACTATTGCTGGTGGGGTTGAATCTATTCAACTGGTTGGGCTACATGAGATGTCTGTGTGCAAAAGGAATATTTGCGCTTTGCTGCAGTCTTTTTGACCCACTTATGTTGGATAGAAGGAGCTTGGTTCGAGGCTCTGGTGGTTGCAGTATCCTTTTGTTAACCTTTTTAACAAATTGTGAAGAAGCTAAATTTTTTAGTATGAGATACTACCTTGCGGCATTGTTTATCTAGGACAATAGTTGGAATTACCTCTGGTATTCTGTAGAGATGACCCCCCATAGAAATAATGACACTGTAGGGTCGAGACTCATAAGCAACATGGCGATTCCACATATATGGCTAGCCCAAGAGAACATCATAGACATCCAGTGGGGCAACATCACATAATACCACATCCTTGAAGGGCTGGATGTTGTATGAAAATCGACACTATTGGTTGACACGAAGATCTCATCCCTAACGAAGCCACCCGATGTTGTGTGGTTGCGGGTGTGGTGTTGTCAACAATCCCAACTGTTTGATGACCTCTGCTGCTATGAGGTTCTTCTGGCTTCCGCTATCAACAATAAAATTCAACACCATCCCCTTCACCCACATCTGTTAATGAAAAAGTTGCTCCCATCTTTCAATACCTGTTGGTTCTTCTGGTTGAATTGTTGGGGTCGTGGCAAAAGCAGTGGGGTCTACGTCGATGATATGTCTTTTACCATTATTTTTAGAATCAGATTCAGAATCAAGGTCCGGCTCCTTGTCTTTGATCTCGACCACCAATGATTGTTTTGAGCGACATTCATCGGTGTTGTGCCAGGGGATTTTGTGGAAATCGCACCATTTTCTAGTGTCCTTCTTCGTCTTCCTGTGACCCTTATTTTCCTGTGGCTTGGAATGGTTTTTAGGAAGTTGTTTGTTAGGGCCATCTTTATCATACTTTGGTTGTTGCGGATTTGCAAACCCAAAATCTCGCTTGTTCAGGTGCTTAAATTTGTGCTCGATTTTAACAACATATTTATAAGCAGAACCGAGTGATGAGATGTCCAAAAAATCCATTTCAGTTTGGATGTATCTGTGTAGAGCCCCACGGTATTTTAGAACCAAATGTCATCAGAGTCCTTGATACCCAGCTTGGTGCACAAGGTATGGAAGGTATTGGTGAAATCTGGAACTGCTTGGCCCCTTTCTTTCCACAGTGTGGTCCATCTCATATACTAGTCCTCATAATTTTCAATATGGTTATACTGTTCCTTTACCGCATACACAAAAAAATCCCAATTGAGATCGGCCCCATATATTCTAGACTCCTCTATGGAACTTTGCTCCCAATAAGTTTCCCACCAACATTTGACATGGGGGAGAGCCTTAAGGAGTGCGAAGGTGATCATTTCCCTGTCAGAAAAATGATGAACATAGAAATAACCTTCTAGCATATTTAACCATTTGTCTAGGGCATCCACATCTATCTGACCTTCAAATACGAGTATATCAAAATTAATGTGTACCGTGAAAGGAGAGGTGCCTCCAAGGTGGCCACTTGATGAAGACATGCCTGTTGTTATCGGTAGGTGTTGAAGGATGTGGAAAAAATTCTCCATGATTTCATCCCTCTGTCATGTGAGAGCTTGCTCAAGCAACTAATTAATAAAATCTTATGCTTTGTCATTTTTCTTTTCTTCTACCATGGAGGGTTTCTTGGGCATGCAAAAGATATTTTACTCAAGAGAGACAAGCTCAAGACCCAACTTTCTATACTTGGACCTCGTCGAGGACATGCACTGGAAAATGATCAAGAGCAACCTGCTCTGATACCACTGATCTAGATTATTTTCGGCACAAAATTAGAGTAGAGATATAATAAATAAATGCACAGAGATATCATGAATATCCAATAATATAACATAAATTTATCGGAGATGCAACCATAAACACAGAGATATAGTAATACACAATTTTCTGTTAATGAGAGAAAATGTACAAAGATTGTAAAAATACAGAGTGAAATACTTGCTAGAACGGTGGAAGATTATCTCTGAGAAGAGATGTGATGGATACCTGCATTCGCAGGAAGATGATTGTTGCAATGAGGCTCCAAAGTCATTTTTAGCATAAGTAAAATCCAAAACCCTAACCCCGGAAGATGAAAATCCAAAAGGTTTGCGGGCCCCGATGGGGGTAGTTGATACGTCAACTTCTCGGGGGCATAACGTTTGCATACGATCTCCATTTGGGGTGCTTGATAAACAATTGGAAATGTCTAACAGAGATGAAAAATTTTCGACTGGCCCAGGTTAGTGCCCTTGACAGTCACCTAGGCCCCAAATCCCCAAAAAACGTCGTTTAGGGCCTCAAAACGGCCCCATGAGTTTGGAAATCGAAAAACTACCAAGATGGAAAACTATTTTTTGAGCAAGTGGAATAGGTGGGTGGCCACCGATATCCACCTGGATCAATCCTCCCTCAGTAGGAAGAAATGGTGTCCATTGCGTTGAGTTCCCGAGGGAGAGGGGGAAGCGTTTGCTGAATCTAAATCTTGGTGAGCTTCTTGCCTTACTGGAGATGCCACGCTACTTGGTTTTTGGAAGGCTATCGTCAACCTGTTGTTGGTTGGGTTGACTCTGTTCAACCGGTCGGGCTACATAAGATGTATGTGTGCAGAAGGAATATTTACGCTTTGTTGCAGTCTTGTCGACTCGCTTCTGTTGGATAGAAGGAGCTTGGGTCGAGGCTGTACTGGTTGTAGTATCCTTCTGTTCACCTTTTGAACAGATTGTGAAGAAGCTGAATTTTGTAGTATGAGATACTACATTGTGACACTGTTTAGGTGGGACCATAGTCGGAATTACCTTTGGTATTTTGTAGAGATGACCCCCCACAGAAACAATGACACTGCATGGTCAAGACTCATAAATAGTATGATGTTTCCACATATATGGTTGGCCCAAGAGAAGATCACAGACATCCAATGGGGAAACATCATATAATACCTATCCTTGAAGGGTTGGATGTCGTATGACAATCGACACTGTTGGATGACACAGAGATCTCATCTTTGGTGAAGACACTCGATGTTGTATGGATGCGGATGTGGTGTTGTCGACAATCCCAAATGTTTGATGACCTCTGGTGATATGAGGTTCTTATGGCTTCCTCTATCAACAATAAAATGCAACAGAGTCCCCTTCACCCACATCTGTGAATGGAAACCCCCCCCCCTCTTCATGATCTATTGGTTATTCTGGTTGAATTCATGTGGTTGCGACAATAGAAGTGGGGTCTGCGTCGATGATCTGTCTTTTACGAGTATTTTCAGAATCAAATTCTGAATTAGGGTCTGAATTCTGAAAAAGGGTAGATGTTACAAAAAACAAAAAAAAAAAATCCTCATGAAAAGCCCTCTAAGTACTTCTATATGATCTATGGATTAGTAAATTAGGTAAACTGTCAAACCTAATTATAGATCCTAACACCAATGGGTTCAAGAGAGTTGAACCTGTGACCTCAACAACTTTAAGAGATAACTCACATTTGGCTCATGATCGCTTGAGATAACTCTAGAGGTATATATATATATATATATATATATATATATATATATATATATAACAAACAATCAACTGGTTTTAATGAAAATTTTCCAAAGAGAATGTCGCCTAGGAAGTCACCAATTTAATCTTCTTTCTTTCATTCCCATCTTGTAGCTAATAAGTAATGTACTTGAAGATCTCTATTTAAACAACCCCCTTCTTGAATGCATGCTCTTCACTCTCGTGGATATACTCAATCCACAATGCCATATCTCTACATTCGTTGCAAGTACCATCTAAAAAATGTTTTTCATAATATGTTTGCCCATCTTGCCTTGTACACATGATGTTATGGATGAAGTATTTTCATATAATTCATGGTAGTGTGTTTGATAATTATTGCACATGGTTTTTATGAAAAAACAAATGTATATGGACAAATCTTTAATAATAATAATAGAACATTGTGTGGTATCTACAACAACAAGTGTTACATATAGTGTTGATTCTAACATACCAAGGTTTTTATTTCTTGAAATATCTCTGAATAAGACTCAACTCTTCATGGGTAGTTTTAAACATCTCAAAAATTTGAGTTTATGTCATGTTGGTATGATGTTTAATGTGGGGTTCATGATCCCTAGTGTTGATGATTGTAGCGTCATGTGACATTCTCCAGGATACATTATCCTCTATGACTAAGTTGAGTCGGCCTGTGAGAGAGCCCAGCGGTTCTCCTCTAGACTGAGTTGAGTTGTCCCCCAGTGGTTGGGCATGCCCATGTGATGGGTGTATCGTTCTCCTTTGTGTGAGAGTTGAGTTGATGTGGTACTCCAGATGATTCTCCTATGGACTCAATTGAGATAGAGATCTAATGAGTATGACGTCCCTGTGGATGAGAATAGGTGGACGTGTCCCTAGTGGCTGAGCACTAGTGGACATGTGAGATCCCTTGCTATATTTTCAGAAAGTGAGACTTTGGTAAAACCCTAATTGTGTTGTAAAGGGTACAAGTCGGCCCCACCATGTAAAGCTAAATAATATTGTGTAATTATTAATTATATTAATTATATTATTGAGTTATTGAGGTCAGTCCTATTGTGCCAATAGACACACCTTTTGTTGTGTCTAGTCTTGTATAAATAAAGTTGATTTCCCGATTGAGGAAACAAACACTCACTTGTCATCTCATGATTTCATAATTTGTGGTCTGAAATTATGAGGACTGCAATTCACACTTCTCTTGGAGCTAGGTTTCTTAGTCATAGCAACACCCTATTGTGTGTTAGTTTTGGTGGTGGAATGGTGGATATTCTCTTGGAAGTATAGAAAAGTATTGTTGGGTTTTCTTCCCTTGAGTAGAAGGGTTTCCCAGGATATTTATTGTGTTCTTTTGCATGGTTATTCTTCTTGTGATCTTGGTTTACTGTAGCTTGTATTGTTGCTGCAAATAGTTATGGTTAATTAAATGCTAAATCAGAAATGAAATAAAATAGATGCATGAGATTAGACATAGTGAAAATTCAACATGCTATCAGAGCATACCTGAAGATGAATTTTTCACATTTAAATATGCTAGAACCCTTACCATTGGTACAAAGAAAGAGGGCCATACCTCTCCTTAAATTTCTGTGGTAAAGGTTGAGGTCAGACCTCTCTTAAAAACTGTGGTGAGATAAGTTAAGAGTGGCTGCAGGCTTGAGGAGTAAGCCCAGCCATAGCTGCATGCCTGGTTGAAGAAACCGCAACAAAGAGAAAGGTATTGACAACAGAGAAGAGGACTACCACAGAAGAACCTTAGACACAAAATTAAAACTAAATTGCAATATGGTTTTTGACGCGGATCTGAGGCAAAATTTGTCATTAAAGGTAGATATGAGATCTTCTTATATAAGCCAAGTTTCAGGCCTTAAACATAGACCTAAACCACAGACTAAAGGAGAGTTTAAGGCTTGTCCTAACCACAAACCTATGACATATTTTGAGGCTGATTTAAGACCAAATTTTGTGACAGAGTTAAGCCTATTCTAAGGATGTTTTGAGGCAACGAACTTCTGAGGCAAGTTAGGCCTATTCCGAGGTAGAGAAAAAAGAAGTTTTTGTGGCATATTTAAATCTGTTCCAACGACCTTCTTGAGGCATTTTCTTAGGCACAAATTCCAGAGTAAATATGTGCATTCCTCATACCTATTCTTGAGAAGGTTTCATTTTCAAGTGTGAGGCAAAGATCAGACCATTCTTAAGGTAGATCACAGGAGGATAAGGCTAAGTTTTACTACAATTTTTCAATGTGCGTTTCAGCATGTTTGAAAGTAATAGAGGAAGATACAACTAGACAGATTTAAGGATCTATTTGGTGTTGATATGAGTGTGTGCTACATGTGCATCTTAACCAAGACTCAGAGGATATTGAGTCAAGTTTCAGAACTGTTACTCTGAGGAAAGTTTCATAACTGTTACTCTGAGGCAAGTTTCAAAATTGTTACTCTGAGGAAAGTTTCAGAACTATTCTATGAGAGTTTCTCAGAGGCAATGAGGCATACCTCATACGAAATTTGAGAGGAAGTTTGGAACCGTCTCTTGCATTATCAAGTGAAGGATTGAGGATTGATCTTGAGGTTTATCGTGGGTACAAATTTTAGATTTTCTACAAGAAGTATATTTAAGCTTGAAGATTTTTTCTGGAAATTTGTCTCAAGAACAATCCTTGGGGTGAATTTTGAGCATGGGCTATATGGAAGCTCTAGTGAACATCAAAGATACTAAGCTTATAACTAGTGATGTGGAAGGGAAGAAACATTATCCACCTAAAAAGAAGTCAAAGGAATGCAAGAAAGAACGACGAGGAGTTCTTCTCTATCTCATCTTTCTCAGGAGGACCGAAAACAATATTGAGCATGATTGCAGACTAAGGTAAGTATTGTACTACCTTCCTAAATTGATTTCATAGCTACTCTATAGTATCTTGTTTTTGATGATTAAGGGTATTATCCCTGGTATGGGAGCCTTCTGACTTGGACCATGATCCATGGTATGGGAGTCGAATTTGTAAATGTGTTGAACCTTCACAGAATAGATCTAGATGGTAAACAATAAACACATTTTTAGAGAGAAATAGAGAAAGAAGAAGCGAGAGAGAAAGAATGGAATAATTCTCATTAACCACAATGAATAATGAATAATTTACACATGATATACTATGTATAACTCAATCAATGTGCACTAGAGGAGTACCAATGCGCCATAGTGGTGGTCTAGAGTGATATGGACACACACCAACAATTACGGGAGTGAAATTCCACCTAGTCTAGTCTCTTAGGAAGTTACGTGAGTGAACTACCACCTAGCTGAGTTAACTAGTCAACTGGTCTTTAGTTAACTGACTGAAACAGAGTGTAGTGAGGAGTAGATCAAGAAATTAAGGGTAATGGGCCAGTCTGGTGATTAAACCATGGTTAATGAACATTATCATGGTGATGTTCCCAATGTTGCATGGTGACAAAACCAATGTAGCATCTAGACTCAACTCAACTAGTCAAACTGAAGTGTCAATTGAAGAGAATATTCTCCAGGTGGAATATTCTCCCCTAAACTTTAGGATACTGAATAATGACTAATAAAAATAAGAAAAACCTTAGGACCTTAGGAAAAATAAATCCTAGGTGTGTCTGAAGTAAATCCAACATCCCCCTTGAACATCACTATGGTGAAAATAAAGAATGGGTCTCGACAACGAGGCCATGTCAAGTACACAAATACAAAAGATACACTGAAATAAAGTGAGGAAAGAGGAAAAACCTCATGGGAAATACCCCCTCTCAAGGTACAATGTATGTAAAAAGAAGAACTACAGTTGCTAGGATTCCTTCACTCCAAGACGACTTTGCAAAGAATGTAATTTCTTCTTAGTGAAGGTCTTAGTGAAGATGTCTTCTGTCTATTTTGTTGAAGGACATAACTGTAAGTTGACAATCCTCTTGTGTACTAATTCCTAGATGTAGTTCATGTGGATCTCGATGTGCTTCATTCGTTGCCTATGAACTGGATCTCTACAGAAATTCAGAGTGCTCTGGTTGTCACACCAGATGATGATAGACCGATGAAACTGAATTCCCAACTTAGTGAAAAATTGTTGTAGCCACATATCCTAAATGGTTATGTTAACTACCCCTCTGTACTATGCCTTTGCTGAAGATAGAGAAATAGAAAATTGCTTCTTGCTCGACCAACAAATAGGTCCTAAACCAAGACTGAGTGAGTAACCATATGTGGACTTGTGGTCAGTGCTATAGCCAGCCTAGTCAGAATCAATGAACCCGATGAGATCCAAAGTAGAGTTTGCTACATAATGAATCCCAAAGGTGATGGTGCCCTATACGTATCAAAGGATATGCTTTGCAACATTCCAATGTAGCTCATGCGACTCCTGCATGAACTTAGAAATTGCCCCAACTGCATAGAAGAGGCCTAGTCTGGAGTGTGTGAGATACAAAAAGTTCCCCACTAATTGTTTGTACAGTGTGTTGTCAACTAGTGGAGTGTCCCTTCCATCCTCAAGGTTGACTCCTGATAGGAAAGGAGTCAGGGAAGACCTGCATTCTGTCATGTGAAATCTCTCAAGGATATCTTGTGCATACTTGGCCTAAGACAGTTTGATGACTGATGCATCCCGAATGATCTCAAGTCCAAGGAATAAATGTAGTGGACCCATGTTTGTCATCAAGAACCTATCATGTAGAATCCTCTTGACTGCAGCAATCACTGAAGTCGAGCAACTGGTGATCAACAAATCATCAACATATATAACTAAGATTAGAAGTGAGACAATTGTCTTGAGAATGTAAACATTCAGGTCTGACTTACAATGTACAAAATTCTGTGACAGTAGGTAGGAGTCCATATTGGAATACCATACCCTCAGAGCCTACTTGAGGCCATAAAGAGATTTCTTCCGTCGACAGAACAAAGATGAATCCTGCATAAATCCCTGGGGTTGCTCAATATAGATCTCCTCAGAGAGATCACCGTGAAGAAATGAATTCTTCACGTCCATATAATGGACTTCCCATCCCTTGGACACCACAATGGAAAGTGCCAAATGTATGGAATCCATATTTACTACTGGAGCGAAGGTCTCATCATAGTCAATTCCATGCACCTACTGAAAGCCTTTGGAAACTAGCCTAGCTTTGTATTTTCTAATATTTCCATCCGATACGCTCTTGGTGCTATAGAACCATCTGCACCTGACAAGTTTCCTTCCAGAAGGAAGGGAATCAAATCCCAAGTCTGGTTCTCGAGGAGGGAGTTTTACTCCTCCTACATGGCGAATTCCCAAAAGGGATTTCCAGAATCCTCGCCATAAGACTGTGGATCTGAAGACTGAACCAAGAAAATATGTTTGGGTGGCAATGATTCAGTGGTAGTGAGTGCAAGAGGAGGCTCCTCAAAATCATATCGAGTCCTTCTAGTATCAACTGGATCACCAACAAGATCCCTTGCATCTTGAAGAGTAGTCTGGGCCCACTCGGGCCTCTTCTCTGGCTGTGCATTTGCATCTAGATGCACTAACTATACATATGACTATATTGACTCTACATATGACTGTATTGAATCTGTATTATCACTGAAATTTCATCCGCAACACTGCATGCAAATGGTTACAGAAATACAACAATGCCAAGCAACAATTAGTTCACTTGTAGCACCAAAATGCATTTCAAAAGGAAAAAAACTATACAATTGGGAAAACATTGACATGCACAAACTCACTAAAGGAAGCATGCGTACAGTGTGCGGGCCAACGAAGCTAGCAGAGCGCACAATGTGCCATATGCATGACTGTGTACGCGAAAATATGCACACTCCTGTGAACGATGCATTTCTGGTTCTTGTCGGCCCCTCAACCACTTATGGACCATCTCCCAACTTGATTTGATGTTTAGATCTGAGAAAACTCCGAATGGGGGGCTGGTGAAGGACCAAAGGGTGCCCTAAAGGGCCCCTTGTTCACACTAAGAACTAGTGGAATATTTCCTTGAAGAAATGCTATAAATGGAGGCTGTGGGTGCACTAAGAATTTAAGATTTTGATAGTATTTTTATGTTTCCTCAATCCTCCCCTAAGAATCCTCTTTTCTCCTTGGAGAATTCTAGCACCTTTGCAATAGGCCATTCCACTCACCTCTTGAGGGAATAGGCATTGATTTCTTCATAATTTGCCATTTTTCTACCATTGTAAGAAGAGCTCTCCATTAGGGAACTCAAGAGCTCTCCATTAGGGAACTCAAGAGCCCTCCCAAGGAGGAAGAGGGGACCCATAAGTCCTCATTTTTATCTATGGTGTTTTGCCAACTAATATAGTTATCCATTCATGGCACAATCTTGGTCATTGGTTGATTGTTTTTGGTTCTAAGTTTCTTATGCATTCTAGTTTTTATTTCCTTAATTTTTTTAGTTTGTTTACTTGTTTATTTCATGTGTTTGGCTTGTTTAAATCCATGCACTAACCTCTATCTTGTCTAGCAGGACCAACTAGACATGCAAGTGTCATTCTTTTTCTCACCCAAGTGACGAAAAAGACACAAAATATTGGCGACCATACTGGGGAAAGGTATCAATTTCTACCCTATTTTGGCTTAGAGAGCATATATTTTTTCTCCATTTGTCTTGCAGGTACCAAAACCGGTCTAGCCTTTCCTATGAAGAGCCAAATTCAGAGCTGGAGGAGGAGAATTTTACTCAAAAAAATTTCCCCTGACGTGTATCAGAACGTGCACGGGGTATTCCAGCCCACAGACGTGCACTCAACGCACTGTGCTCCCAAAAGGCTTCTATTCTCTGCGCACTTTGTGCATTGTGTGCCCAAAAGTCTTATGTTCTCTGCACATTCTATGTACTGTGCACCCACTACGCCTTTGTCAGAACTGTAACCTATGCACATTTCTAGAGTTTCAAAATTGTAAGGGTTTTTGTTATAATTTGAAGGCCTTTAGCCTTCAAATTTTTTCTTTCATGAAATTTGTAAATGCACTCCACTTAGACTCCTTTCCCATATGAAATTTTAGTTAAGCATAGTCACTTAGGGGGAAAAAAGAACCATATCTTCTCCTCTTTTTCTTTGGTTTCCACATGGATGGCTTGTTTGGTTTGTAAAAATTAAAGTTGAGATTATTACTATCACAAATAAAACACTTACATTGGGACCATAAATCAAATTTTATCATTGAGTATGCTCCTCTCTCGCACCATAGAGAGAACTTGAGATTCAGAAAGGTGATTAAGGAGACATTTCATCTCCCTTAACAAAAATATTTAGGAGAGGACAAATCCCCCCTAGGGATCCTCTTAGTTTCATTTCATGAGATCATCTTAAAGTTGTAAGGGCCCATACATTCCCACATGATGCAAACTTAGGATAGTTTCTTGAAATTTCTTTCTTAGTTTACATCACTAGGAGAGTTTAAAGATCGAAGTAATGGGCCCATACATGCCCACATGTTTGCAATCTAGGATAGTTTTTCAAGCTTTCTTAGTGTAGACAACATTAGGGAGTTTAAAGGATTGGTAAGGACCCATATGTCCACATGTTAGTTCTTTAGGGCTTTTAAAATTCCGCAAGGTTGTACCAATGACACTTAGTAAGCTAGGTAACAAAGTTTTGTAAAGAACACAAGAAGTCCACATGTTGCAATCTCACACCTAATTTATTAAAAGCTTGGAGCATTTGTTCACTTGATCACACACAAAGTCACTCCTCACTCACATAATTTCCATCTTGAATTGTGGAGGTTAACGTAGGCTTTCTCCAAAGGAATTTCGAAATGTCCCACTATTTTCTTGAGAAATTATCCATTCCCACTTAATTCAAATGAGGTTGGTTCACACCCCCAATCTCTCAACCCACCACATCTAAATTTTTTCTAAAAACTCACTAAATTTTCCTCCATAGGAGGTGCCAAATTTTTTTTTTAGTGTAAGTAGGATATTGGGGGTAGGCATCCAAATAACCCCCCATTAGCTGGTTCTCACATCTTCAAACATTAGAAATTGACAAATAAGGAACTTTCAAAATCCTCCAAGTCAAGTGTTCATCCACCATAAGGTAGGGAGAAACCCATGAAGGGTTTAAGGTCGAGGTCTGGTTGTTTTGTGCGTCCCCCCTTGAGTCACCCAACTCTTGGAAGGGATCCAGCCCGTGACCTATTTCTGAGGCCGAAAATCTAAATTTCGCACTTTGAACGAGGTACCTAATGACCAATTTAGGACATCTACCCAGGTGGCAATTGTGGGCTGAGATTTTGTGTGGCTATTGGGAAATATCGCTAGCTCTTTCGGGATATGCACCCTCTACCCCTCATTATAACTGATTATTTCAACCTTCACTAGTTCCTCTTCTGGTGCCTTTAGACCCCATTATTGAGTGCTCTTGGAAGGTCTAGTGCTATTTTGAGAGGAAGGATAATACATATTTTTAGGACACGAGCATTTGTTTTATTTTGTTCCCCCATGCAGACAAAATCCACCTACCCACATGTGTGCTTATTTACAATTGATTTATGTATGATGCTCACTTGATGACATGCACTTGTGAATTATATTATCGTGTGAAGGTCCAAATTATACAAGTCTCTTGTTCATTTATTTCTCTCATCACCATTTGCACACATTCACTTTGATAGTCGAACATCATAGGGGACCCACAAAATCCCCATAGTTTCAGATGCTTGCAAAATTTCCCTCCTATTCTAGGAGGAGTTCCTAGTCTTTCCCACTCACCGAATCAACCTTCTCACATCCCCGTGAGTTATACTATTTTGGGATCAACGCCAATTGGTTCCACTTTACTTGGGTCCAATTCCCAAGGACATCCATCCACTAACTCTCCTTCACAAGGAGGCGGGGGGAAAAATTCTTCTCAAGGGAGAAGTACATCCCCACCTAACCCCTTTCACGGGTTAGGTCCACTACCTGCTCACATAATGGCTGGAACTAATCCTCCACCAAATCCCCCTATGCCATACTTGGCATCACTCAACATCCTTGATCTCACCAAACTCATGAATGGTCCCATATTACATGACCCCACATGGCCCAATATGTCTACCAAATTACATTTAGACATTCAAAAATTTGAAGGAAAAACAGGGGAGGACACTACCAACCATGTTATGACCTTCCACTTATTGTTTTATTCTAATGAAATCATGGATGATTCCATCCGTTTAAGGTTATTTCAGAGAACATTGATTGGTCCATCAACCAAATGGTATGTGGACGAAAAATCAGGGTCCCATGTGACTTTTGAATCCTTGGCTAAAGCCTTTTTGGCATTCTTTCAACTACCAGTTCATCATGAAACTAGTTTAGAACTTCTATCTGAGTGCAAACAAACCTCTGCTATGCACATTGCCGATCACATCCATGAATGGCATTGGCGACGTAACTTGTGTAATGCAAAAAACACCAAAGAACAACGCCTCGATTGGTTTCTTAAATCACTCGTCTCTATACTTGCCAAAGATGTGGCATCCACCTTCCACCAGACGGAAGAGGAAGCCATCAACAAGGCCCACTAGTTCAACCTCATCTATGCTCAGTCATGCTACTTACACACAGTAATACCTGACGCACCCACACCCATACCACTTGGCCAGGAAAAACCTGGGATGTCCCATGTTGCGGATGGGTTGATTGGTACCATGACACACCATAACCAGTACACCCAACCACCACCTATGTATGGTATACCCAAACATCTACCACCATACATAGGGCCATCTTATTACCCTCCTCCAATTTACCAACAACCATACCCCGTAAGCCCCCCTCCACCAATAGGGGTACCCCCACCAGCACCCATAGTGTGTCTGGTTTCCCAACCAACTTCTGGGGCACCTTCTACCTCAGCATATAATCTAGGAACCAATGAAAATGCTTCACCTTCCTACACACTCTATGGATCATTTCCAAAAAACAATCCATACTTTCCATTTCTTGGTCTACCACAACCAGTTTCTCCCACACTCGAACAACCACAGGTTGGTGTTAACTTTGTTCAACCCTCTCCCATTCAACAAATTCATACTTTTGAACAATTGAATATGGAAAATCTGGCCCATCAGTTGAATAATCCCAAGAAGAAAGGAAAAAACTAAGACAATAATTACCCAGGACCAGGTGGAAATAACCCCCAACAAAATCAACCCATCGGGGGAAACCAAATCAAGGTAACCAAAACCCCCAAGGGGACAATAACAACAAACTCCAAGGGAGGAAAAACAACAACCTCCAGACAAACTTCCGTTGCACTCTTTGTGGTGAGCATGGACATTATACTCACCATTGCCCCCAAATTTCTGACTTTAAACGGATGAAAGAATCCATGAATGCACCACGCTCCTCAACGCCTCCTTCCTCTAGTAGGCCCCACAAAAGTACTTGCAACAACCACCCTCGACTGTATTGCAAAACCCTATTTCACACCAAGGTGTGATGAATACCCAATAGGAGGTTTACCCTGCCCCACCACAAATGGGACAGTATCAAAATCCAGGGCCCATTCACCCTACAAATCTGGCAGATTGCAATATCCTCCTCACTAGCGAAGAAGAAATTCTTCTGCAAACACGTGGTCGTCAATACGAAACCCCACCTAAATCTACTCTAACCATCTCGAAAATGGTTCTCTCTCCAGTCGGAAAACCTTTGATGATTCTGCACCCTAACGTGGAACTAAAAATTCACATACCCCGCGTTCCATTATGACGGAATATCCATAACCCTCATGCTAGGGCCACCCATAATTATGACCTAGTCGACGACTTAGCTCAATCTCCTGTATCCATGTCCATATTGAAGGTCCTCCAAACTTGTCCAACTCAGCGAAAAACCTTGCTTTCTGCCTTAGGGGAAGTCAACCCAGCTGATACTAGACTCATCACATTTTATCTAGACAACGGAGAACCACCCCTCCCCACTCAGGTATCTTTCCAGATACCAATAAATATTCAAAACATCATGGTTCATCGTTGTATCATTGATGAAGGTGCATCCGCATGCATCATGTCCAAACTTGTATGGCAGAAACTTGGCTCCCCTAAGCTAGTACCATCCACCATCACCTTGCAAGCTTATGATGGTCGACCATCATCCCTTAAAGGGATCTTCCAAAATTTCCCCATCGAACTCGGGGGGAAAGCTATCCTCATAGACATTGAATTTATTGATGCCCCACTTGATTATAATATCTTGTTCGGACGTAGCTCCATGTACGCTATGAAGGCGGTGACCTCTTCTATGTTTCGAACGATGATGTTCCCCCACAACGGGAGAATTGTCACAATTGACCAAATCACGCATTACGAGCCTAATCACTCAGCCAACATCGATAACATTCTTCCCCTTGTCCGCACTATGTGAAATGCTTATTAACTCATTGACATGGGACCTGTAATACTCAAAGACCCATCTCTGCTAGGGGCATATCACGGAATACCACCTCTCCTACCCCCTTCAACACAAGTGTGTGTCGTATCTTCTAAAGGAAAATATAATAGAGACACTATTCCTCCCATAGAGGCCTCCCCAAACCCTAATGTTCCACCAGTTGAAGAACTATTACCTTAAGAATCCCTTGAGACCCTTACTACACCAATTATCCCTAATTTCACCCCCCTCCAAGAGAAAATCCCGGTTTGGGAGACAATCCCCCAAGACATTACTCAAATTCCCTTCTTATACCCCCCACCGGGAGTTCAATCATTTTAGGTAGCTGCAACGCTTACACTTCTCAAAATGGTACTGGCTATCTTGGTATGTTATATTCACCCACCCGCGATGGTTCCTCAGTCATCTCTCCCTCCTCAGTCAGAGGGAATCCCAATGAAGATTCCAGTCCATGCTACAACCAAACCATCCTCACCCCCAATTGTTAACACGACTGCTAATACTAGGGGCAGGCGGAAGAAGAAAGATCCTCATCCGTCTCAGTAGCAGGAGTCCTCGTCCAATTAGGAGATGATGGGCGTGAGCACATCGTTTACTACATTAGTAAAAATCTTTCAGGACCACCCCTGAAATACAATCACAATGAGAAACTATCCCTCACATTTGTCCTCGCAGTCCAAAAGATGCGAAACTATATCCTACTTTGAACTACCAAAGTTGTAGCAGATTCCAACCCCATACAGTACTTTCTTAGTCGATGGAAAATTAATGGCAAATTTGCTTGATGGATCATTATCCTTCAGGAATATGACCTAGAGTTCTCAATTCCCCAAAGTAAGAAATTGATTGTCCTCGCCGAACTCATCACGACTTTTCCCTCCGATGCTCAAGCTTCACCTGTAAATACATATTTTCTCAATGAACATCTCTTCTTCATCCCCTCGAATGACCCCTAGTATGGAAACCTCCTCGTCTACCTTAGGACATAGAATTTTGGGTCTCATCTCTCTCGAGACGATCGTTGACGCATAAACCATAAGGCCCCTCGATACCTCCTCATAGTAGATATCTTATATCGATGTGGGGTCGACACTATTCTTCATCGATGCCTGACCATCGACGAAGATGACAGAGTCTTGAATGATTTCCATAGTGGCACATGCGGTGGTCACCTCTCGAGTATGTCCACCTCCCAAAAAATCATTCACATAGGATAATTATGGACCACATTGTTTCATGATTGCATCCACATAGTCAAGCAATGCGAAAAATGCCAGCTTTATGTAAATAAAGCACGAGCACCACCCTCTCTTCTACATCTGGTCATCACTGCCGACCCCTTTTGCAAATGGGGCATAGACTTCATGACTTGAAATTCCATCCAATAATGTACACAATTACATTGTCATGGTAGTAGATTACTTTACCAAATGGTCCAAAGCCATGCCTACCTTCAACAATATTGCTGACACAACAACACGTTTTTTCTTCAACCACGTCATTACCCATTTCAAATTTCCACTATAGTTAGTATCTGATCACGGTAAGCACTTTGAGAATGATTTCTTCGCAGAAATCTTCTCAAAGTTAGGCTTCTCCCATTATTTTTCCTATCCATACTACCCCCAGTCCAATAGACAGGTTGAGGTTCTCAACAAAGTCCTCAAAACCATGCTACAACGTACCTTCAACAAACATAAGACCAACTGGCTTTATATGTTGTTTTCAACATTATGGGATTATCGTACGACAGTAAAAAATTTCCACCGATTTTACCCTGTTTCATCTCGTCCATGGGATCAAAGCCACCCTCCCTATCGAGTGCGAAATTCCCGTGTTACACACTTCCATCAAACTATTACCTGACACTGCTCCAATGGAGTAGTGCTTTCTAACCTTAGATTCATTGGATGAAGATCATTGATCTTAATTACAAAATAGAGAGGTAGCTAAAAAATGGTCCAAATCCACCTTTGACCACCATGTCAACCTTCGCTCATTTAATGAAGGAGATCTCATCCTAGCCTACGATATCACCCACAATAATCTCGGTCATGGGAAATTTGAATCATTATGTCATGGGCCCTACATTTTCCAACAATGCCTCACTAAAGGTGCATACATCCTGGCCTCTCCAGAAGGCTATCCTCTCAAAGAACCTGTCAATGGGTTGTACTTAAAGAATTGTTATGCCCGAGCGTAGCCATTCCACACTAGGATTTTTCTTTGTACACATTTGTAGAGTTTTTAATATTCTTTTTCGCCTCTAGTCCTCATGTCTGATCTACCATCCATGTTATTAACAGATGCATCCTCCATCGGCCTACCACCTTGGTTATGTTGAAGGTGCTAGCCGTTGGACACAGAATCTCGCTTCAGCCTCTTGGGCCCTCTATACCCCCTCACATGAACTTCTCCACTCCAACGACATATGTTTGGGCTCAACCACCAACAACCAAGAAGAATACACCATTGTCATTGGTGTCCTCACCGAGGCCAGTGACCACCACATTCTTCACCTTAGAATTTTATTAGATTCCCAGCTAGTCATCCTGCAACTCAACAATGTATATCGTGTCCACGATCCTTACCTCTTTCGCAAATACCTGCAAGTTAGACTTTTATCTCAAAACTTTGATTCAATTACATTTACACATATTCCATGAAAATTTAATCAAATAACAGATAATATGGCTAACCTAGTGTTAGATTGGCATCTATCACATCAACACACCATCCCATATACATAAACATCATACATCGGTCACCGCATATAGATCAGACATCATAAACCATCAAAAACATAAACACATGTAGACATCATAAAGTGCCAAAAGATATATATATATATATATATATATATATATATATATATATATATAT
>JASDQU010105280.1:0-36417 GCA_032191745.1 Picea mariana
GGTAGGGGATTGGGTGTTTTTAAGACTACAACCATACAAACATATGTCGCTCAAGCAAGCCAAGAAGGATAATAAATTATCCCCAAAGTACTATGGCCCTTATAAGGTGTTTCAAAATATTGGTACTATGGCATACAAATTAGAGTTTCCTGCATCTTCACAAGTACACCCAGTTTTCCATGTTTCATGCTTAAAGAAGGTTATAGGTGACAAGATCCGAGTTCAAACTATATTTTCAGAACTTGACAAGGAAGGAAAAATCATATTGGAGCCTAAAGCCATCACTAACAAAAGAATTCACTAGCTGAGGAATAGATCCATTTTAGCGTATCTCATTAAATGGAGGAAACTATCGGCTGAATATTCCACTTGGGAAGATGAGTATTTTATACAGAAGCATCCAAAGTTACTCAAGCGTTGCGGACAACACTTGTCTCAAGGGGAGGGGCATGTTAATCCCTAAATAGTGGCTCATTACCCCTTAATTGGGGCATATTACATTATTAATGTTATTTTATTTATGTAGTCTTAAGTCCATTAGTTGTAATTGTACCTCCTAGTCTCCTATATATACCAAGGAGACATTTTCATTTGGAATCATCTTGTATTTGGGCATTTATGTAACATCCCTGACCACCGACAAGTCGGGAAATGCTACCACGCGAAAACATGTACATACATAGATATATCTAACATGCTTTTTAATTGAAATAAAACATATAACACAAAGTTAATGCTACCATACATATTCAAATGTAATAGACAACAATTCTTATACCTAACGAAATACATGATAATATTCAAGTATTACAAACATGCATAACATATAATTTAAGCATAGTAATGATACTTATCTTTTCAATTGGAGTAACACCACCAACTACATGCAGACCTTCCATGAACCTCCCAACCTTAGACCACACTTCTCACCATGCTCAGCAGTGGGTCACCCCCGAGTTGGGACTAAGCTCCACCCAAGGCAAGAGAATCCTAGACTAGGATGAGGTTACAGGAAAACTTCATGGTGCAATTGAAAGGATTCTCTCCAGCAGCCTTCTTACGCCCACTACTCATGAACTCTCTTTCCCCACATGCCTGTTCCACCCAGGATTATACACCTTCTCTATCACAAAGTCCATCGGCTGCTTCACCTCCCTCTCAGGGTCTCAGCAACAAGATGAATCAGGAATTTTCAGAGCTCCATAGCTGGTGCTGGACACTCTCTGGGAGAAAACCATTTCCCAACAAACTCTCTCACCTGGAGAGAGATTATCACAGGCCTGACAACCTGCTTCTTCAGCCAATTTCGACTCAATTCCATCAAGGTACGGTGAATGTAGCGGTAAATGGTCAAAACAACTAAGGAAAATAGAAGGCAGCGACCCAAACAGTCTGGGCACAAACTCGACTCTCTGCAAGAGAGGATATGTTGGGTTCAAGGATGACACAGGTCGGTTTTCCCTCCCATTGGGTGATTTCTCAGGTATGTGTGGGTATGCCAAGTTCAAAACGTAGAGGCCATACAGAATTCACAGGAATTGGGAATGGTCAACAAACTCTAGCTCAGTTTGACTCACAGATTACTGATTCCATAGGTGCGTGAGGGTATGCAAATGCAGACGCAAAGGTAAACGGGTCAGATGCCCTCGAGAACTCAGGCAGAGGATGAAATAATACATGAGTGAACCCCCAACATGTCTGACTTCTACATATTTAACTGCATGCACCCAGGTCGACACTTGACTTCCTGGAGCTGCATGCATTTCCTTTTGCACATGTTGCGTTTCCTAAGACTTAGGATAAAAACATGTCTTTTACACAGCTTTGGAATAATAATAAATTATTGTTCTCAAGGACTTAAGCACCTAATATTAGCCCCTCTTTCCAACCTTTCAGCCCCCTTTCCCTTACCCACCTTGTGGAATCTTAGTCCCCCATCATGCTTTCTTCGTGGTCGATCTGCACGCAGCGATGCTTATATTTTTATTAATGATATGCATATTTACATATACAAAGTAAGGCTCATTGGCCTTGACATCTGACTCACCAGCCTAATAAACACATAAGTCTCTCAGCTTATAACCACTTGACTCACCAGCCTATAAACAAAATTACAATTTAGAAGGGGCTCGGCCTTGGGGTATTACAATCCCCTCCCATTATTTTTTCATTGTCCTTAGTGCAACTCTTTACATAGAATCAACAAGATTTCCAAAATCGTCAAAAATATGTGGGTACTCTGCCCGCATAGAATCTTCATGTTCCCATGTTGCGTCCTCACGACCGTACCAGGTCCACTGGACCTTTACAAGCCCTATGGATCGATTCTGGAGTTGTTTGATCTTTTGGTCCAATATGCGCACATGATGCACTTTCAAGATGCCTTCTTGCTCCACTTGAATCACATTCTAATCGATTACATGATTAGCATCAAGTATATATTTCTTAAGAAATGAAATATGAAATACATTATGTACAGTCATGGATGCAGGTAATGCAAGCATATATGCAACTGGTCCAATCCTTTCTAGGATTTCAAACAGTCCACAAAATATGGTTGCCAACTTTGAACAGTTGCCCAGCCTCAGGGAACTTTCATTGTCTTTTACTTTCAACAAAACATGATCACCCACTTTAAACTCTCGGTTATTTATGTTCTTCTCGGCATAACTCTTCTTCCTGTCTTGGGAAGCTTTCAAATTATGCTTAATCTTCATCATTTTTTCTTCCATTTCCTTGAGAAAATCTGGCCCAACTACTTCTCTATCAGCTAGATTATCCCAACTTACTGGAGTATTTCACTTTCTGCCATAAAGTGCTTCAAATGGGCTCATATTCAACAATGCTTCATACCTATTGTTGTAGGCAAATTCTACCAAGTGTAGGTAGTGTTCTCATTTAGATGGTTTGTCCATCACATACATCCTTAGCATGTCTTATATTACTTGGTTCACCCTCTCTGTCTTCCCATCAGACTCGGGATGATAAGAAATGATGAAGTTCAGATTCATTCCGAACCCTTTGAATAACCCTTTCCAAAATGTTGAGGTAAATTTTGGGTCTCAGTCAGACACAATTGTCCTGGGAATACCATGCAATCGTGTTATTTCCCTCATAAAAATATCAGCAACGTTAGCTTCCTTGTGAGTAGTCTTTAGTGGAATAAAATGGGCAGCTTTCATAAGCTTGTCCACCACCACCATGATTGAATCATGTTGCTTGCCAGTTCTGAGAAATCCTATGATGAAATCCATTGTCACTACCTCCCACTTCCACTCAGGAATTGGTAAAGGTTGCAGCAACCCCGCTGGGTGCCTTTGCTCAGCTTTAACCTTCTGGAAGTACATACATCTAGCGATGTAATCTACATTTTCTTTATTCATACTTGGCCAAAAGTAATGTCTTTTGACTACTGCCACTGTTTTCTGATATCCAGGGTGCCCAACATAAGGCACATTATGCATTTATTTCAAAATCATAAGTTTCAATTCCTGGATGTTAGGTACGTAAATTTTCTTCTTGTACAAAATTGTTCCATCAGTTTCCAATTTATAATTCTCCACTTTCTGTGGCATCGTACCTTGCTGTAGATTTGCTACCAAATCCCTGTACTACAAATTTGCATTTGCATCTTCCGAAATTTTTCTTTTAATATCAGTTTGGTACATACTAATGGTTGTAGTAGGCAATTCGTGCACTCTCCTGTTGAGTGCATCAACCACTTTGTTCTCCTTTCCTTTGATATTCTTGATATCAAAATCATACTCACAAAGGAATTCTAACCACCTACTCTGCCTAGCATTCAAGGTAGGCTAATCAAACAAATACTTCATACCATTGTGGTCTGTTCTCTATTAGAACCTCTTTCCCATGAGGTAATGTCTCCATTTCTTTAGAGCGTGAACGATGGCCACCAAATCCAAATCATGAGTTTCATATTTCCTTTCGTGCTCTTTCAACTTTCNCATAAAAAATTACAAACCCATTCTGACTGAGGACTCCTCCCAGTTCTTCTTTGCATGTGTCTGTACACACTACAAAGTCTTCATTCAGATCTGCAATCCTCGGGATTGGAGCATTGGTTAACAACTGCTTCAATCGTTGGAATATTTTCTCACATTATTTTGTCCACTAAAATTTTTTCACCTTCCTTTGCAAGGAAGTGGTAGGGTGAGCTATCCTTGAGAACCTTGCAATGAACTTTCCGTAATAGCCAACTATACCCATAAAGGATATAACTTCTATCACATTCTTCGGTGTTGACCATTCTCTGATGGCCTCAATATTCTTAGGATCCACGACTATCCCATCCTTTGAGATGATATGCCCCAAGTAATGGATATGCTTTTGATAAAATGAGCATTTTATCAACTTGGCATACATTTGGTGCTCCCTTAGAACTTGCAACACCATCCACAGATGTTGTTCATGCTCTTCCTCCGACTTGGAATACACCAAAATGTCATCCAAAAAGACTATGACAAACTTGTAGATATATTCTCTAAATACACCATTCATTAGGCACATAAAAACAACGGGCGCATTCAACAACCCAAATGGCACCACTGTGAATTCATAGTGACCATACCTTGTTCTGAAGGTGGTCTTGTTGATTTATTCATCCTTTATTATTACCTGGTGACATCCTGATCTAAGATATATTTTTGAAAATATCTTAGTATCCTTCAACTAGTCAAAAAGATAATCGATCCGTGGTAGAGGATACTTGTTTTTAATAGTCACTTTGTTTAACTATCTGAAATCGATGCACAATTTCAATGTCCCATCCTTCTTCTTCACAAAAAGGACTGAGGCTCGCCAAGGTGACACACTTGGGCGTATATACCCCTTCTTCATAAGATCTTCAAGATGTAATTGCAATTCTTTCAGCTCTGGTGTACTCATTCTATAAGGAGTTTTTGACACTAGAGTTGCTACAGGCATCAAGTTTACAGAGAATTCAATATCTCTCTTTGGGGGTAATCCAGATACCTCATGGAATACATCTTCAAAATCTTTTAGTACTGCATGATCTTCGATCTTTGATACTTTATCTTTAGGTTCTTCCTCCATGTGGGTTGCAAATAATTGACATCCTTTCCTATAGAACTTCGTCAGCTGTATTGTTGAGATTTCCCTGATAGCAACAACTCTGGGAATTCCTTGGACTGTTTTCCGATTCCCCTCCTCATCCAGGAAAGTGAATGGATTGTTATGACAGTCTAGGATGGCATGGTGTTGATCCAAACAATCCATCCCAATTAGACAGTCATAGTAACCTAAAGGTAGAAAGTTCAATTCAGCCCTTGTGTTCAGTCCATTCATGTCCACTAGACAAGACTTAACCAACTTCGTAACCTTTCTCTTGGTTCCTGTAGCCAGTTGCACTAACCAATATTTTCCATGTTTTCTTCTCGACAATTGCCAAATTTCCACCACCCTAGGGTCTATATAACTATGAATAGCCCCTGAATCTATTAAAATAGTAAAGGCATGGTTATTGATCATACCTTCAACTTCAATCATGTGCGACTGATATTCTTCTTGCTTGTTGTATAGGGATGTGTAGATCTTGGGTAATCTACTACCCATGTCCTCCATTGTTTCAGCTTGCTGAACATTATGGACAACTCTCACTTTGCCATTTTTGTGGGGACAATCTCTATACTTGTGGTTTCCCTTACAACCCCAACACTGAATGGGCATCTGCATTGGCCTTTGTTCCCCTATGTCAGCTGTTCTCAGCTCTCTAAATGATGGATTTCCTTGAGGACTGTTTCAAAAATAGGGAGGTTTGTTTCCCTTCTGCCTTTTCTCTTTCATAAACTTTTCATGGTCATCCCAAGCCTTCCGAAAAGTAGGCTTTTCTCTTTGCTGTTCACATAAGAATTTTTCTCTTCTTATAGTTTCTTCCATAGTCTTAGGGTCATCATACTGATTATTGTCCCCAATGGAAGGTGGTAGTCCACTCATATACCTTTGAATTTTGGCATTCTCATCCTTGATGAAGGGAACATATTTCAACAACTCCAAGAACCTTCGTTCTTATTCATCAAAGGTCATGCTACCCATCTTGAGTTCAAAGAACTCTTTCATATTTCTGTCATAGTATATTTTAGTCAAGTATTTATTTTCAAAATACTTCTTGAATTATTTCCAAGTATTTTTTTAGGCCATCATTCCTTAACAAATCCCACAGAATTCATAAACCAAATCTATTTTAAGAAACGTTCAGATTTCATGAATTTTTCGAGCTTTGCTCGGCTCTGTAACAATTTTAGGCCTTAGCCCTTTTCTCTTAGCTCCAACCCCTGCAACCACGGGCTGTGGACAAGCACTATATTGATAAGCTCTTAATTAGGAATTCGGGTTCTGAAGTCTTCATAATACATCACAACATACTCTTGGAGTTCTGAATTAAAGAACTCATGAAGTATGGTGGATCAATGATCCACATCTACCCAGCATCCAATGGCTGACACTCGCTGTGGAAATTCTGTCATAGAAGTTTCGGGACTTCGGGTTCTGGAAGATTTCATGCTTGCTTCCCTTCCAATCTCACGAATTTTGAACTTTTGGCTTCTCTATCCTCTAGGCCCACATAGTACAACTATCACCAACTAAGGCGATGGCACATGGTATGCCTCGGAAGGTCCTCATCACCCCAGGCAACATCATCTGACCCCACCACGTCTACCCTTTCACTTCAAAACTTTGGGCTTCGGAAGTTTGTGCATCAAGACATTCCCCTTCTCCCGATTGTCATAGTTTCGGACTCTACCAGGATAATCAACAGTCCTTATATCTCCCACAACCAATGGTCGAGATCCACTTCGAGATTCCTTGCTTCGAAGGTGTTAACCTCTCTTCACTTCAAATGTTTCGATTTTGCGAATTACGAAGGGTTCTCGTGACTAACCCGTGCGTGACTTCTCAAGATCTAATGGTCAATCTCTCCCCTCAGATATACGGTGTAGATATCTTCTGGGACATCGGAACTTCAATACGTCGAAAGTTTGTGCCTCAATGCATTCCACTTCTCCCAATTTTCGAACTCCGAAAGGCTTCCAAGATAGATTTCCTTCACCTTCTTCGAATCTGACGGTTGTAAAGGAATCTCCTTTTCCCAAAAAAATCCTGATTCCCACATTAATTTGCGGCCCAATACCACGTTTTTTGCATTTTTTATAATACCGCTACTCCTCCTAAGATTCATAACGCGGTCAAGGTAAATTCTTGACACTCAGGAAGGTTTTGAGGTCCGAAATTAGTCCCTCCAGACACGATTTCAACTCGAAACCTTGGGTCCAAAGACCACTTATCCAGCCTATCCAGGCTCAACATTGAAACCTTGGCTTTGATACCAATTTGTAGCATCCCTGGCCACCAACAGGCCAGGCAATGCTACCACACGAAAACACATACATACATAGATATATCTAGCATGATTTTTAATCGAAATAAAACATATAACACAAAGTTACTGCTACCATAAAGATTCAAATGTAATAGACAACCATTCTTATATGCAACAGAATACATGATCATCTTCAATTATTACAAACATGCATAACATATCATTTAAGAACAGTAATGATACTTATCTTTTCAACTAGAGTAACACCACCAACTATGTGTAGACCTTCCATGAACCTCCCAGCATTAGACCACATTGCTCATCACACTCAGTAGTGGGTCACCCCCGATATGGGACTAAACTCCAACCAAGACAAGGGAATCCTAGACTAGGTTGAGGTTACAGGAAAAATGCACAGTGAAACCAGAAGGATTCTCTCCAAGAGCCTTGTTATGCCCACTACTCACAGACTCTCTTTCCCCACATGCATGTTCCACCCGGGAGTATGCACCTTCACTATCACATAGTCCATTGACTTCTTCACCTCCCTCTCAGGGTCTCGACAACAGGACAGATCGGGAATTCTCAAATCTCTATAGCTGGTGTTGGACTCTCTCTGGGAGAAAACCACTTCCCAGCAAACTCTCTCACTTGGAGAGAGCTGCTCGTAGGTCTGACAACCTGCCTTTTCTACCACGAGCCTAACAACCCACTTCTTCAGCCACTTTTGACTCAATTCCATCAAGGTACAGTGACTGCAATGGTAACTGGTCAAAACAACTCAGGAAAACAAAGGGCAGCTACCCAAACAGTCTGGGTATGAACTTGGCTCTCTGCAAGAGCAGATATGATGGGTTCAAGGATGAAACAGGTCAATTTTTCCTCCCATTGGGTGATTTCTCAAGTATGCATGGGTATGCTGAGATAAAAAACATAGAGGCCAGATGAAATTCACAGGAATCTAGAATGGCGAGCAAACTCCAATGCATTTGGACTCACGAATTACTGATTCCAGAGGTGCGTGAGGGTATGTAGATGCAGATGCAGAGGAAAATGGTTCAGACGCCACCGAGAACTCAGGCGGACGATGACAAAATATAGGAGAAAAATTCCAACATGGTTGACTTCTGCAACTTTAACTGCATGCGCCCAGGTCGACACTTGTCTTCCTGGAGGTGCATGTGTTTCCTTTTTCACACGTTGCCTTTCCCAGGACTTAGGATAAAAACATGTCTTTTACACAGCTTTGGAATAATAATAAATTATTCTTCTCAAGGACTTAAGACCCTAATATTAGCCCCTCTTTCCAACCTTTCAACCCCCTTTCCCTTACCCACCCTGTGGAAGCTTAGTCCCCCATCACTCTTTCTTTGTGGTCGGTCTGCACGCAATGATGTTTATATTTTTATTAATGATTAGCATATTTACATATACAAAGTCAGGCTCATTGGCCTTGGCATCTATCTCACCAGACTAATAAACACATCAGTCTCTCAGCTTATAACCACTCATCTCACCAACCTATAAACAAAATAACAATTTAGCAAGGGCTCGGCCTTGGGTTATTACAATTTATGTCCGATATAAGGAGGTTTCCCCCTCGAAGAGGCTTATTACCTGAAATTCTCTCTTTTTCAAGGTGTTGAGCACTTATTCTAAGGTTTTTCTATGCTATATTGATATTTGGTTCTTAACAGATTCCATGCCTACTTTCACAAACTATATTGATACACAAGATTTGTTTCTATTGAATCGAGTTATCACGGCCAATTTCAGAGTTCTGAGAGAATTTTTCACTGGCCATGGAAATCACTTTCATAAATAACTGATGTTGGAACTAGAATATAAATTAGGATTCAAGTAGAAGCATTCATCTTCATATTATCCGTAAGAAAATGGTCAGGTAGAGGCCATAAAAAAGTCTCTCAAGACCATAATTCAATGAACTGTCAACAAGAGTAAATAAAATTGGAATTTGATGTTTTATGCAGTGTTATGGGTGTATCAGACCTCAGTTACGACTTCCACAAGATTCTCGTCTTTCCAACTTGTTCACAGGGTGGAAACAGTCATACCAATTAAATGTGAAATTCCTTGATTGAAGGTTTTGATTGAGCTTCTTCTTGACATGACAGATTTAGAAGTGCATCTTGTTCATTTAGAGCATCTTTATGAGAAGTGTCATACTGCAAACGAGACTCACAGAAAGTGTGTTAAGTATTAGTTGACAAGTCTATCTTCCAAGGGTATTTTCCAAGGGTGACCTTGTTTTGGTTATGATTAGGACAAGGAAACGTTATGCAATATTATAGATATAATATAATATGCAGAACATAAATATTGAACAAGAAATAGAAGAACAACAATGATATATCCATAACAATATCAGAACAATACCAAAATAACACCAGAAAGAGCACCTTTAGTATTGATAGCAATGCTCACTTGCCTCTTCGAGGGGGAAACTTCTACAAGAGAAGATCTCTATTACAATAATATCCAAGACAAAAATATCCAATGCCTCCTACTCTTATTTATACTAATTCTATCTTCTAAGGAAAATTCTAGAGGAAGATCTTTTTAGAAGAGGAAGCTTCTATTAGGTCTTCTTACATTGACTTAGTATCCTTTATTTATTAGGCTTTATTAACTAGTTCCATCATTTATTACATAGAGAACATATCCTACTAACTAGTGACCCATGGAGAGGGATTATGATCATATCCTAACATGCCCTCCCCCTTCAAAAGTAGGTTTGTCCTCGAGGATGCAAGTGTAGAAACTATTGGAGTATAACCGTTGGTTCCCAAGTCACATCCTCTGGTGATGTGTCCTTCCAGTGGATCAACACTTATTTGATAGTTCTTCCATGCAACTGACGTTCACAGTGATTGGGAAATGCATTTGGTTGGAGCCAAAGGGATCCTTCTTCATCTAATTCCAGAAGGATGGTTTGGACCCTACAATTCTGTCCCACTACTTTATTCAAATAGGAAACATGGAACATCAGATGGATTTTGGAAGTAGCTAGAAGGGATAATTTGTAGGCTATTGAAACAATATGCTTAATGATCTGGTAGGACCCATAAAATTTGGGTGCCAACTTGTGATGTACCTGGGATTTAAGAGATGTTTTCTTGTAAGATAGGAGCTGAAGAAACAACTGATCTCCTTCCTGAAAAAACCTTTATGAACGATGTTGGTCTGCCTGTTGCTTCATATGATTTTGAGCCATGTGGAGGTTATCCTTTAGAGTCGAGAGGGTCGTTGTGAAATATTGCAACATTTTATTAATGGAGTAGACCTTTTATTTTCCTGGAATATAGGTAGTGATTGTAGGTCAGCGTTGGCCATACACTGCTTCATATGGGGTCATTTTAGTGCTCATATGATAAGAAGTATTGTACCACCATTCTTCCAAGCGGAGCCATTGTACCCACGGGTCTTGTTTGTCCAAAGAAAAACACCACAAGTATGTTTCCAAAAATTTATTGACCACTTCCATTTGGACATCATAGTGGGGATGATAGGTTTTTCTCATGTTCAGTTGGGTGCCCTGCAATTTAAACATCTCTATCCAAAATGTGCTTGTGAAAGTGGGGTCATGATTGGATACAATAGAGGTGCACATGCCATGTAACTTGAAAATATGATCAAGAAAAACTTGTTCTACTAGTATTGGTGTGAAAGGGTGGGGTAAGGCACAAAAATGAGCATACTTAGAGAGGCGATCAACCACCACCATGATGATGGACTTGTTCCCAACTTTTGGAAGGTCCACTATAAAATCCATGGAGATATTTGTCCATATAGAAGTTGGAATTGGGAGGGGTTGTAGAGAACCCAGAGACTTGATAGTTTCACCTTTATTACGTTGTCACACCTCACATTCTATGACAAAGTGAGGGATATAATTTTGCATGCCTTCCTAGAATAAAGAATGGTGGGAATGAGCATATGTATTTTGGAAGCCTGAGTGACCTACAATAGCTGATGAGTGCAACTAATTTAAGAGTCGTGGCTTGAGTGTTGAGGAGGGTGAGAGAACCAAGAGATACTTATATCTAATAATATTGTCATACCAAGTGTAGTCGATGGGAGGATTAGGGTCCTCTTGAATTTATTGAATTAAATTGGAGAGAGTCAGGTGTGTTATCCATTCTTGGTGTACTTCTTCAATCCAATCAAGGACCGGTAAGGATAAGGAGAAGAGGGAGTTTTATTCCTCATGTTAGCGTGATAACGCATTGTCTACTATATTATCTTTTCCTTTTTTGTATAGAATTTCATAATCATAATCCAACATTTTTGGTTAGCCACTTATTTTGATCTGGTGAGGATAGTTTTTTCTCCAAAAAATGTTTCAGACTATGGTGATTTTTTTTAATTTGAAATTGACGTTCCAAGAGATATGTCCTTCGAGTGTGCACCACATGGAGAATGGCCATAATTTATTTTTCATACGTAGATCTACCCATATTGTGACCACTCAATGCTCTTCTAGTAAAGGCCAAAGGTCTACCATCTTGTGTGGGAACTACTCCTATACCAGTGTCAGAAGCATATGATTCCACCACAAAGGTTTTGTTGAATTCAAGCATTGCGAGGACAGGAGTAGTGCACATGGCCCTCTTAAAGTCTATGAAGGATTTCCTAGCAGCAAGTGTCCAATGAAATTCATTCTTCTTAAGAAGGTCGGTCAATGGCTTAGCGATTTTTCCATAATGGTGGACAAATTTCCTGTAATATCCTATGAGACCAAGAAAACCCCTTAGGAACTTTAAGGTATTGGGTCATGTCCATTCTTGCATAGCTTGTATCTTTTTTGGGTCCAATTTTACCCCTTCGCGACTGGAAATGCGTCCCAAGTATTCCACTTCACCGGCTCCAAATGAAAATTTGGTCTTTTTGACAAACAATTGTTTTTCCTGCAGCAAGTCAAGGAATTTTTCCACATGAAGAAGGTGGCTATCCCAAGAACGACTATGAATGAGGATGTCATCAAAGAAAAACAAGACAAAATTCCAAAGGTAAGGTTTCAATAATTTATTCATGAGACTTTGGAAGGTGGATGGGGCATTGCAAAGGCCAAAAGGCATGACCAAGAATTAATAATGTCCTCATGAGTACTGAAAGCAGTCTTCATAATATCTTCCTCTTTCATGCAGATCTGGTGATAGCTTGAGATGAGGTTTAATTTGGTGAAGACACAGGCACCTTGGAGTTCATCCAACAGATCATCAATTACAATAATGAGAAACTTATCTTTGATGGTGAGTTTATTTAGGGCACGAAAATCAAGGCACATGCGCCAAGTACCTTCTTTATTTAAGACCATCACCATTGGTGAAGAATATAGGCTGGTATTAGGGTGAATTACCCCCTCCTCCAGTAATTCATGTACCATCTTTTCTATTTTATTTTTCTGAGAAAAAGGATATCTATAGGGATGTACATTGGGGGGTTGACTTCCTAGAAGGATAGGGATGTTATGATCATGCTCACCCCTGGAGGGAGGTAAGGTTGTGGGAATCTCAAAGACCTTGGGGTACTTGTCCAATATGAGTTGCAAGATGGGATGAACTACCTGAGATTTTGGTTCAGTGACCTAGATGGAATTAAATTGAGCAATCACACCATGCTGGAATTTCTTCAACTGTTTTTCCATCCTGTGAGAGCTGATAATTTCAGGAGAGCTTGCTTGGAGACCACGAAGGGTATAGGAGTGAGTGTGTTGGGTGAAGTTCATATATAAGTCTTGATATTCCATTGTGATTGGCCCCAAAGTGTGAATCCACTCCAATCCTAATACAATATCACAATCACCCATGGAAACAGAGAACATGTGGGTTTTCATAGTATAATCGCCCATTTGTAGTTTGGCATTCTCACAATGGCCCCCACACTTCATAGTACCACCATTAGCAATGAGGATATGAAAAATAGAAATAGGGAGGACAAAGAAATGGATTTCATAAACAAGCCTGTGATGAATAAAATTATGGGTGCTACCACTATCAATCAACACAACCACTAGTCAACGTTTGATGTAGCCCTTGAGTTTCAGGGTTTGCGGGGCCAAAATACCTGAGAGTGCATGAAGCGATATGATGGGTTCCTATGGTTCCACAGGGGTGATAGCAAGAGCTTCGGCATGATCACTTGGTGGAGCCTCATCTGAGTCAAGAGCCTCATCAGATAGGATGTCATCATAAGGAGATGAAGTAGATGCATCAATCTAGAAGAAATTTTGTTCGCAACATTTATTCCCTGGTGAATATTTTTCATATCAATAGTAGAAAAGTCCTTTCTTGTGACATTCTACCATTTCCATTGGAGATAATTTTTGGACCATAATTGTTTGTGTCAGAGCTGGGTGAGCCCCTATGTGAGGATGGTTGAGAACTAGAGCCCTCATGGGTGGGGCCTGAAGGATGGTCTCTTCTTCCTGTGCTATTTGACATGTGTACAACTAGATAGTAGGATGATGCATGCTCACATGAGACTAGATGGTTTCCTTTAAGTCACTAATAAAATATTCCAGGTAAAATGCATCAGATAGTCTCTCCGTCCGAATATAAAATTGTTCAAATGTCATGATGAAATATGTTAGTGAACCATCTTGGCGCATCTTGGTGAGTCTACCAAAAAAATGTGATTTCCTATCAAAACAGTCACAAACTGTTGTAGTGAACATGTTCCAATTGGGATTTCTCAGATAACATTTATCATGCCACTGCCACCATTGCCATATTTCTCAATCCATGTACAAAACCCCTACATGGAGTTTGGTATCATCCTCCCAAATATTATGGAGGGAGAAGTATTGTTCCATTTGAGAGACCCACTTTGCAGGATTGGATCCATCAAATGTATGCACGTCCACTTTGGGCACCTTATTCCAAGAGTGTGGAGAACCCCAAGGGGAGTGGGAGGAATGAGTATGTTCATAATGGGAATGTTGAGGGTCCTATACATTGGTCTCTACCTGCCTGCCTTTCATGAATGGTGGCATGGTGTCCCAGAGGGATGCTTGGATTTTTGCAGGATTGGAGTCGAGGATTGTTACTTGTATGGAGTCCATTCAAGATTCTAAGTTGGAGATACTAGTATCATTCTCTTCTTGGGTCTGAGCTTGGGTGGTTGGCATGGTAGTGACTTATGAGATTTCATGCCAAAAATTGGGACGACAAAAAGTGAGATGTACTAGGGTGACCAGGAAAAATATAGGAGTCCAATTGGATAGGTGTAAAATAAGGGTGTCTCAAAAAGGGGTGGGACCAAGGAGAAAAAAGTATTAAAAGTGAAGGGTACCACTGTGATCAGAATGAAGAGAGGAATGCAATCGACTAGGTTGCAAATAAGGGTGTTGATAGGTGCCAAAAAAAATTTTTTTACTCTTACAGATTTATACTCCAAGTTGAATAATACTGCAGTGACTCAATGGCCAAATTATTAACAAGAAGAAATGTGTGGGAATTTCACAACCAGAATGCAGTAGACACAGTTTCATGACAATATATCTTATCGATTCTGTTGATTTTTCTTCCCTAAGGGTGAGGGTATTAAAGGGTTCTATAGACAAGGGTTTTCCTTGTGCTATAGCTCTTTAATATACGTGCGGGTCCAACAATAGTACTCCGACCAATATCTCAGGGCACCAACTAACGAGGCGAGACCGTACCATTAGTCGTACTACCTGACAACCCAGGTACTAGAGAGTATCTTCCCGAGTGTTGTTCTTGGTGACACTATAGAAGCCAGGAGATCGATCGGTTTATCTACAAAGGGATTCAGTATGCCTAGGTCGATCCGTATGCAAGTGTTGTCTGATGCACTACCACTATAAGGGGCACCAACAGGGGTTACAAGGGTGGCCAACATATTTTCCCTTAAAAACCACTTGTATTTCATGCATGTATGACTCCACGACCACAGGTTTATGCGCATAATGACAGATATCTGTAGCTTAAAGATGATGGAATGTGTCTCTAACTTGAAAAAACAATTTACCCCACAAGTCGTTCCCTCGAAAGAGCTCTGATACCACTTGCAATATTCTATATATAATATAATATGTAGAACACAAATATTGAACAAGCAATAGTAGAACAACAATGATATATCCAGAACAATATCAAAACAATACCAGAATAACACCAGAAAGAGCACCTTTATTATTGATAGAAATATTCAATTTCATCTTCGAAGGGGAAACCTCCAGCAGAGAAGATCTCTATTACAATAATATCCAAGACTAATACTCTTATTTATAATTCTATCTTCTAAGGAAACTTCTAGAGGAAGATCTTTCTAGAAGTGGAAGCTTCTATTAGGTCTTCTCACATTGAATTATTCTCCTTTATTTATTAGGCCTTATTAACTAATGTCAGCCTTTATTACATAGAGAACATATCCTACTAACTAGTGACCCATGGAGAGGGGTTAGGATTGGATCCTAATGCGTTACAGGCAGGCAAGTTTAATCTGATGTGGTGAAATCCATACAATGTGAAGCTTTCCCTTTGGAACGGAGTGTACACGTTGTCCGATTATGAAAGTAATGTGTTGTCGGAGCCTAGAAATGGGATCTACCTCAAGAGGTACTACGCTTGAGACTTGATGCTCAAGCATTTTCCCGTTGTAATTATTGTACATTGATAGTGTTTTTAGGGTTTTTCTTTTTTCTCTTGGTTTCTTATAAGTGCTTCTTCTCGATTAGCATATTCCATCGATGTCTTTGGTCCATCTTGGGTTCATCTACAGTGCAAACCATCACATTTGGAACCTTGCTTCCACCGCATAGGTGATTTATTCTCCTTTGGGCCAAGTGGTTTCATTTGGAGGCGCTTGTCTGGGGCTAGTAATGAATAATGTGTTCGAGTATAGAGTCATGATCAAAATCCTAAGATATGTTATTTCACATGGTATCCTATGTTTAGAAGTTCACCTAGATTCCCAGTTGGTAGTGTCAGAGATAAATGGTGAATACCATGTGCATAATCCTTCACTTCTCTGATGATTCTTTCGGGTACAACTTCTAGAATGAAATTTTACTTATATTACTTATATCCATGTTTCTAGGAATGAAAATTTTGTGTCTGATGCATACATTGATTATTTATTTGATTGGAATTTGTCACACATTTAACATGCAAAGGAACACATATAAATGTACATAAACACATTTACACATAAGTAACAAAGAAAAAATAGTTGTATATATTACTTCCATGTCCATTAAGCACAAAACATATGGATCTTAAGTTACAAAATTGGGCCTCTAGCCCTAAATGTCTATCTATAAGTTGATATAATACATAAGGTAAAATCTATGCCGAAGGACCGACTCCCACATGTGTGTTCCTATAGCACACTAAAACATTGGCCAAATGTCAGAAGAGCCATACCCAAACTTGTGGTACACCAACGACTTGTGTTTCATCTACTTAAAAAAATACTCAATCTGGACCATATGAATAAGGTGAGTAAGGTGGTACATATTTCTTGAGATGTTATGTAATGTCCTCTTCATATGTGTGGCATCCCTTCCTCTTTTTTCTTCATCACGCGCCATGCGTCGGTGATGCGTTCACCCCTCTGGAATATTCAGTCTGATATCTGCACATTCATGATTTTTTGTTATCGTTTATCCATGCCAAAAATATTTTCAGTCCACCTATTGAAATAAATAAAAATTAAATACTTTGAAAATACAAAAAGTTTCTTACCAATATCACCCAGAATGACACTAGGGGGAACAACCATGTCTGGGTCTTTGGAAAAACTTATCCCTTCATAGGGATAGTCGTCAATCATAATAATATGATGCTTCCATTGGTAAAAAATGGCGTCATCATATGGGTTTGTGAGATGCCCGCTTCCTAAGCATTTTATCAGGGTGGACCATCGCAGTAAGCATGCTTCAAGGATTCTATGGGGTGACATAAAGACTCATGGAATAATAACTGGTACTCTTTCAAAAAAGAAAGAACATAAAATGATCCCATACCCAAAGTTCTTTTTCTTCCCATTCTTGCACTCTATGAGTTGAGTTTTCATACTATGTAGCAAAGACATACTCCAGTCATATATAAATATATGTAAGCACTCAATAGAATAAAACATTTGCGGCCTCGATGCCTAGTGTATAGAGGCAGATTCGACGATCCTGGTAATGGTCTACATGATGAATTTTAGAATCAAGTCCTCTATATTACAGATTGGGACTTGACTCCCAACCCATTGTGTCCCAGGGGTGAAATAGGATGCAATATAATCCTCAATGGTCATTACCAATTTCCCCCCCGGGTCCTATGGTTGACTAAGTCACCTTGTCCAGAGCGCCATGTGATGAATTAAATATCATCAACCTATAGTTTCAAATATTGACCATCCATCATGAATGCATCCACGTCAGGTTCCCAATAACTGATCAAGAGTTGTAAAAGTGTTTTGTACGCCCGCATATTTGGGCACTCATAGAATTTTCTCAATCCACATAATAGGAGGGCTTCTAATGCCTCTAGATTGTCCAACATTTCTTATTCAATGTCTTAATGTTCCCTCTCTCTCCACTCAATTTCCATAGTGAAGCCTGCAAGACAAAATAGAGGAGTTAATTCTTCATTTTTTCAAAGGATGCGTACACATATGTGCTTTTCTCTTATGATAGTCGCATATGTATGTGTTTTTCATTAAGAGAGGGTGCATATAGGACTAGTTATATGCACCCCATGTCAAAGCATGACATGGTTTAACCTGTCCCTCTTTGAAAGCTAAAAACGATAAATTAAAAATTGCATAAACTGAAGAAATCATGGATGAAAATGAAGAAATCATGGATGAAAATGAAGAGGGAGGAGTCCTTGCTTACCTAGTTCTAACGGTATGTGATTGTGATTCCCGTAGCTCTAGTTTTGATCTCTAAAAGTTTGGAAAAATTTTCACACAATTTACAAAAATTTGATAAAAACTCACAATAAAATATTATTGAAGTCATTTTTTCCTATTATAAAAAATGTTTTACCCACTTTTACATAGTTACATCGAAGGTGTATCTTTAAGGGAGAGTTCTCAACCCTTTCCACATCCTACCGTATGTCTTGTTTTTTTAGTATGCTTGACTATGATGAGTATGAAACTTCCTCTACGTATTCCTTTTCACCGACAACTCAACAACCTCGTAATCTCACGTTGCTAAAGTGAAGATATTTGTGACGGGTTTATTTATATTTACAAGGTAAATTTTTATTCAAACTCGTGTTATTTATGTTTTTACGTTGTTACTCGTTTTTACATGTTTTATTTATATTTTACATGTTTTTACTTAATTTCTTATGTAGATGAGTATTTATTTATATTTATATGTTTTTAAGTGTTTATGTTGTTACTTGTTTTTATATGTTTCATTCATATTTTACATCTTTTTACTTGAGTTTTTATGTAGGTTAATGTTTTATAATATGAATGGAAAGTTAATATTTTATACTTTGGTATAAATGTTTTTAAGTAAGGAAATCTATATACTAGCACAGCCGTTAACTCACGGCTGGTCTGGTGAACGTCGAATGGCTAATAAATAAAAACTCTTGCATTAAAAAAAAGCCAGTGAAAACGCCAGGTTTATGTATGAAGAAACTGCGAACTCCCCAGCCCATCACACAAATAGTGGCTAAATCCCACACAGAAAACAAACCCTACACATCTCAGCCACGTACGGACAGTTGAAGAATTCCAAAAGTTAATCATTTAAATGTGGCAATCATATGATGTTACAGTAATTTCTTAATATGATTAGGTAAATGTTAAAAAGTAAACAGGTTAACCGATGCATTTATAAATGCAAAGAAGTTATCAACAACAACTCTGATTCATTGATTTTGGAGGACGACTAAGAATATGCCAGCATCTTCAATGCATGACCATCAGATTAGAATTTAAGATTAAAAGATCATTAATTGTGCCCATCTCCAATAGGTATATGCCTTTCGGCGTAATTATTTATATATTCATTTATTTGGTAGAAGGTAAATGCATTAACTTCTTCATTAATGTAGTGAAATATGATGTTTGTAGTGTCTTGTTAACATAGTGAAATATGATGTTTGTAGTGTTTCTTTGAATTTCATAATTTCATGTCAATTTAAGAAAGGTTCATTTTTCACTAAATTTGATGTTATGTTAAAATTTGTATAAGACTGAGAGAATAAACTTAGTAAATAAACTAGAAATAACATTGGTGTAGAAAAATGATTTATTAGTTACAAAACTAATATATAAACTCTATGACACCATGCTAAGGAAGTATTGCTATATTGTTTGAAATGCATTTTTATTTTAATCTCTTTTCTATACAAGTAAAACTATTCAACCTTATGTTGATTGGAGAAAGAGAAATGATACTAAATATATTTAAATATTATACCTTGCATTTAAAAAAAAAAAAAGAGGATATAATAAACTTGCCTACTACCTAAATCGATGAATGGGAATGTCCAATAATTGAAGGGAAATTTTCATATTGATCTTGTTAATAACAATCATAGTAATTTGGCATAAACAAATACCACCAAGTGTTATCCAATAAGTAAATCCTATATGCCTTGCCTCCTTTTTGATTGGATTTGTGAGTTGAGTCTCCCACATTGTCATCCTTATTGTTTCATCTACACATTTCCTTATCTTTATCTACTATTTTAAAAGATTGTTGCATTTTTTGTTTGTTAGTAAATTAGCATGGAAGCAATTATGCAAATTTGGAGATAATGACTATGGAATTTTTTTATTTTTTTTTGTCGTATTAATTTCTTGTGAGTGGAATAATGATCACATGGTACTCCATATTTCTTGTTGCATATTTGTGGAAGTATAATGGTATCATTGCATTAATAGAATGTTCCTCTATTGCTTTCCTCCTCGCAACTACAAGATGTCCCTTCGCTTTATAATGCACAAAAAAATCCACAGTATTTGTTCTCATTAACCTAACGGAATAAAAGACACCTTTTACCCTTCTCAATCATATTCATGAATCTCCTTATCATATTCCCAACCTTTACCCTTAGTAGATAGATAGTGAACTAATAGGGAGAGCCAAAAATGTATGATAATCAATCGGCTTAATGTCATTACAAGTTGTTTACTTGCAAATAAATGGGGCTACTTATAACATAATGGTTCTCTTGTAGTGTTTCTTCTTCCAATTTACAAATAACTAGAGGCAAAAATAAGCACAAAATCGAGAAAAATAATTAATATAAGTTAGGAAACCAAAAATAAAAGGTATATCTATTAAACATTTGTACTTCAAAACATTTTGGAACATAATTGGACCTCGAAACGTTAGTGTAACATAATAAGCCACAACACATTATAAAAAAAAAAAACTTGGTACTTTCCTTTTACAATATATCTACTTTATATTCTCTTCGATGTTCCTTTTCCCTCCTTTGGGGGTATGCTAGTTTTTGCTATTTTTGTAGTTTAAAAACACCTAATGAACTAGATTTTTTGGTATGAGATGAACATTTGTGTTGATATTTTTTAGGGAGGATATTTAGAATGGTGTTCTTATACCCACTAGTCCAATTTTGTGACCATGTTAGGTAATGTTCCCATCACTGGCATATAGGGTAGGTTCATTTTGCCTTGCATTATGAATAATCAGTGGCCTTTGATACATTCACCTTAGGTCCAACCCCACTTACTAGTGACACAATCCTTTCCAACTGATTTTTAAGTGTCACTTTGTTCATGGTAGAGCCTACCATCATGGGCATCCTAGATAGAATATTTCCTTGCAATCTGGATTTATGAGTGAAACAAAATGAAATACAGATATATAAAATTAACACAGATATACATATAAGAATAACAAAGATACATTGGAACTTATCTTCTATTCAATAAAGAAATCCGTTGAAACTGTAAAATGAAGAATGAAAACAATCTTGTGTGAATGGTGGTAGCTAATCTATGAGAAGAGATGAGGTGGCTACACGGATTCATCTGAGCAAATTAAAATGAGGCCTTCAGGACTTTTTAGCATTAAGAAGTAAACAAAAAACCCTAGACATCCAAAAACCTAACCCTAGGAGATGAAGCGCCAAAAGTCATGTGGGCCCCGATGGGGTAAGTTTGTACATCACCTTTTCGGGGTCATAACTTTTGCATACAGTCTATGTTTTAGGCGCACGATATCTCGTTGGAAAGGTATATTCGAGGAATACAAATTATGTCATCTCACACTAATTTATTCGTTAGTGTGACTGTGGTGGGCCAAAAAAATGTTGTTTAGGGCCTCAAAACGGCCTCATAAGTTTAGGACCCAAAAAGCTAGAAAACAATTGCCAAGATGAAAATTGTAACTTCCAAGATGAAAGTTGTATGTGAGCTAGTTGGAAGAGGTGGGTGGCCACTGATATCCACCTGGATAAATCCTCCCTCCTTAGGAAGAAATGGTCTCCATTGCATTGAGTTCCCCCATCATATGAGGAAATTTATGCTAAATTTGGCCCCATGTGAGCCACTTTCCTTGGTGCAGGAGCTACCCCGCTTTGACAACACAATAAAGATGAAGCTTATGTTGGAAATCTCCCTTGATATGTGTGTCCACTAGTGGATTCTTTTTCCATGCATTCATGGTTGAGCTCTATCGGTGTCAACTGTTCTGCTATCTCCGAGGTGTCCAATAAGGGTGGAAAGTATGGCTGAAGGAGGTCCACATTAAACACTGGGTGCAAACTAAGGAAGGGGGGAATGCTGAGCTCAAACTAATTCTCACCCACAACCTTGGTGATGGTGTAAGGTCCATAGAGGAGTGGATGAAGATTTCGATGGGGTCCTTTAAGATGTTATTTATGCAAGTGCAACCAAACTTTAACTCCCACCTGAAACTTGTGTGGCACCCGATGTTGATCATGGCGTTGCTTTTACTTGGCATTGTACTTCTACAAAATATCTTGAACCTATTGGAGGATGTGCTGGATTCGTTCAATGAACCCGGTGGATTTTTCAGCTTCGGTTTGTGCATGGGATGATTCTTCTTGTGTGGATGGAAGGGGTAGTGCAACATCCATGGGAACCAATGGTTAAAATCCCAACCCCACCTAAAAGGCAATGCGTTCAGTTGAGATATGTATGGCTCTATTGTAACTATGTTGAACATAGGGAAGACTCTCATCCCATGTGCATGGATTCTTGTAATTGTACATGTGAAAGATATGCATAATCATTATGTTGAAGACCTCAGTTTGGCCATCTATTTGGGAATGGAAAGTTGTGGATTTGGTGAGCTTGGTGTCCAATAATGATCAGAGGCTCGACCAGAATGTGCTAAGGAACTGACTATCTCGATATGAGAATATGGTTTGTGGTATCCCAAAATGTACCCACACTCATTCAAAGAAGATCTTGGCAATGGCCTCTATTGTGATGCTCTTCTTCTAGGAAACCATAATCGCTATTTTTTAAAATCGATCAACAACTATGAAAATATAGTCACTTCCCAACTTGATTAAAGGAAGGACCAACATGTAGTCCATAAAGATGGATTCCCAAGAGCTATCAGGAGTAGGCAGAGGAGCGTACATGCCTTGTTTCTTAATGGATGGCTTGGCAATGGCACAGGATGTGCATGACTTGATATACTTGTTGACATCCAGTCGAGGTTTCGACCAATAGAGATGTTGTTGTAGGATTGCCACTATCTTTTCAACACTGAAGTGTCCTGCCACCCAACTGTAGTGATATTCCCAAATCATATTTGTGCACTCTCTTGATGGAACAAAGAGATGGCCTAGATGGCACAACAACCCATCCTGAAGATGAAAATCAGTGACAATTGTGTTTGTTCCTAGTGTTGAGATTTTATGTAATTTTGGAAGTTATTCCTAAGAGTAATTGTACTAGTAATAACCTCTAGAAGGTTGACTTGATAAGTCATTGTGAAAGGGTTTATTAATAAGTCGTGTCTTTTAGGTATTGTTGACGGGCGAAACAGTCCGTCCGTCAACTGGGAGAGTGGAACCGGTATGGGGTTGTCTAAATAACCCAAGCCATTTGGAATGGACCACCCTGACGAGTTTAACGGCTCTGTTGGCCGCTCTAAGATTTCCGATGAAAACCAAAGAGAGAATTGATCTGAGCTAAGTAATCTAAACGAACGAAACTAGAAACTAATAAAACAAACTAAAATCTAACTAACTAAATAAAAGAAATTAAACTAATTAACAATCAATAAAAACAAACTAATATTACACTAATCTAATTAAAACAAACTACTAAGTAAACTATAACTAAATACAACTGTTCTAACTATTATATACAATCTACTTATTTCTATAATAACTCAAATCAACTATCTAATTAACAGCTGCAATATTACTTATTCACAAATGTACAATATAAACAATCTACAGATTTATTTAAAACCTGCAAAACTCAATTGATCACTGCCCTAAGACAGCAAGATATGTTTTTATGATTTTTTATATTTTATGAAAAAGAAATAAACATTACTGAAATTAAACAATCTAATATATTTTACTAAAATTAAACAATCTAATATAAATCTAATTAAAATTATATCTAAATTAAACTACTTAATGAAAACAGTAAACATAAACTAATTGACCTGGAAACGCTCCCAATCTGCCCTGTGTGTGATGACTTCTAAGCTGGTCGGAGGAAGAAATTCGCACCGGTTAACCCCAAAGCTTCTCGTAAACGATTTGCTATGCTGCTTCTTGAAGTGTTTTACAGGACAAACAAGACATAAAACAAAATCATAACAATCTTATGATTATAAATTCCCGCAATAAGGGAAACCTGTTATGAAAGGACTTATATATAACAATTCAATCTATGAAGAAGATAAACCTGTCATTCACAAACTGAATTAACAATTGTTATGTCTTTTATCTATTTGGAAGAGAAAAGATATGGATAACAGTGATCAAAATTATATCATTTGCATTTGATTTAGATAGCTAAAGTAGTCATAAATCATACACAAATTAGATATACAAGACATGAAACAAAATGTTGATATATTGAAAAGCTAAAGTTGTGACAAAACATCAATTCTACTCCAGTCTGCATTAGAGTTCCATATCCTTGTTCTCCCATGAATGAGGATCCCTATATTATTACAAAAATCATAACTATTTATAAGTCTCTTCACAAGGTAAAACTTCCTTGTGAATAATATCAAACAGTTTTACACAATTTGGGAGATATCCCAAAATCTCCTAAACTAAGAAAATAAAATGCAAGTGAAATATTTGAAACATCCCCTAACTGCTCATCATATCTACTGCCAATTCGAATTTACCTGCAATAGAACACAAATATCCAATTAGAAAGATATTTCAGTAACAAAACACTAAAAAAAATGATTCTACAGACTTAGCTACAGAATCATCTGATTCTGTAGCTAGTCAAGAATAGCAAACAGGACCAGATAGTAATCAAATCAAATCAAATCCAATCATTTTTTAATAATCATCAAAAAATGAATTACCAAGGATTCAATTGAAATTATTATTCAAATTAAACGATATCAAACTGAATGCAATCGAAACAGAGTAAAGAATGCTTTGTTTTCAGTTACCATAAAACTAGGCCATATAGCAATCAAACTGTTTCATATTAAATGAAATGAATGGTGAATCATATCATATGAGATTCGATGGAATCCAATACAATCACAACCATAATTTAATCCAACAAACTCATAATCTACCACAGTTAATATCGATTTGATACTGTTGTAACGACATGCATAAGATTCTTGTTGTTTCAATCAAATACCAATATGGAAAGGCTGTTACGATACAGTCAAAATAAAAAGTGCATAACAATATTAACCATCTTTGCCATAGATTTAGATTGCTGGGCATTACACAGTCAAAATTCAACAGCATTGATAACCATAAGCTGGGTAGCAATCAATTAAAATCGGGTTTGAGTCAAATATAGAACAACTCATCATCCTGGGCATGATCATTTTCGTTTTACAAATCCATTCATAACTGAATATTCATTGCCATTCAAATTAATCAGCAGACCAAAACGAATTGACTGGCTGGGGTTTCACATAACTGTTATGATTTGTATCAATTCACGATTTGGGTAAATATAAAACAAAACCTTTTTTAAACATAATCCAAACCGTATCCAAGCTGGTCAAAGTCATATGTAAATAAAATTATAATAGATAACCATCGTTTACCCATCATGTGCATCATAACCAATTCGGATCAAAACATAGATCATGTTCAAAATCGAAATGTGAAACAGCTTGTGTCTAAAATAGATACAGTGACTTTAATTAGCAACAGAACATTCAATTCTAAGCCCCAATTAAAACAATCAAAACCATACTATGATTCAATCGAATCAAAATCGAATCCAATCAAAGCTAAAAATGGGAAAACGACATTCAATCTTATCCAAACGAAACTATGTACAATAACGCATGTTTATGTGACAAAGCCAAAATCATGCTGTAAACAAAGCTATTCAAAACAAATTTGAATCGTTATATAAACTCATACTATTTACAAAAATGATTGATATTACACTTACCTGTGTGGCGATGGGATAGCTTGATAGGTGAGAGGGAGTTCCGAAGAACAGATCTGAGGAAATGCATACAGAATCAGAACGCATGTTCCCTCCACTGAAAAAATGACCTGGAAAACGAGAGCTAGATCTCTGTAGCCACTCAATTTATGAGGAAACCATCCATGCTGAGGGTAAAGGGGATAAAACCGGTTCTGGGTTTTCAACGGTTTGAGCTAATTCAAATCCGTTTGCCCAGAATCACTCACGCAAAAACGTGACTCTGGGGGAAATTACGGGGCAAACTTCTCTGGCAAAATGAAACCACAACCGACTCTGAACACCTTGGAGGTTTAATTTTCCCTTCGAGAGCTAGGAGATAACACAGAGTGAGCTAGGCTAAGGGACAAGGGTTTGAACAGATTAGGCTTAGAGATTTTCCCAAAAATCAACAAAGGAAACCCTGGTAAGGAGGCAAGCATCAATGCAAAGTGTGCGAGGGTGGTAGAAGGCAATAAACCCATGCATAACTATCATATCAGCTGTACAATTGATAGTTTACATAGCTGTTCACTCCATTATAATAATCCAACCATTAATCCATGTGTACAACCAATAAATGCAATGTGCATGCCAACACGTGCCAACACTATGCCATAATGTCCAAAACATTCGACGTATAGATCAAAACATGCGCCAAGTAATAATTCAAACATTTTAATCAAAGTACCAACCGAATTCATAATAGTTGACAAGCCAAAGTTATAAAAAGATTTAACATAAGGATTATATTATATATATATAAACCAAATAATCATAACCCCCATGTAGAATAAAAGATGAGGCAAGTCATAAAAAGTTTAAACCCAAATGCTCAATAACTTACAAAATCAATAGAATCAAGTTGTGCAATCAATATGAGCTTGGTTCGAAAATCATGTTGCTTGGCTAACCTATGAAACAAATGACAAGTGTTATGCCATATAATCAACGTTACACCATAGTTTTAAGCCATCAACGCTTAATTTGAAACCAATATGAAATGTTGACCATGCGCCGATGTATTGTGACAGCTCACATTCATAGTTTAACCAATGTACAAATGGGTTTTCATATAATCAAACATCGATAATTATGAAAACATAAACATAGGCATTAAATTAGAAAGAAAGGTATATATAAAAGTTTTAATCATAACACCCATGTATCTTATGAAACCAAAGGTTAAATGAATGCAAATCCAAATGCATTGCAAACCAAGCCACATAATAAATCGAAGCATGAGTAATGAGTACAGATCGAAAGATTCGCCAACTAGGTAAAATGATAAGTGAGATGTAAGCACAAAGGGCATATCAATCGGAAGGATGACAACGGTTCAAACAATGATTCTAATGTGACTTTGAAGGACTAAGTTTTCACACTTACAGTCGTGAAAACAAAACGAAGATAGTCGTGCAAAAAGGCGTAAAGAATAAAAGCGTCGTTCATTTGAAAATTGCGACGAAAAATCAATGTTTGTGAAACATTGGTGTACGCAGCTTATGAGACAATGAGAATTGGCTGCCAACAGGTATTTTAGAGTATAAATAGAGGTTATATCGAGTCATATTGAAATTACTCATTGAACATAAGTACAATAAAGTAGTGTGCACTTCTCTAGGAGGCTATTCTTGGTGTATGTCTGATTCTCTTTGGTATCGATTTCATGAAAGAGCATTCTATGACATTGTACACGTTGGAGGAATATATACTAAGGAAAGTTTGCAGGGTTTTCTCCCCCTTGAGGGTTTCCCCGAGGATAGATCTTTTTGTTCTATGGATATCTATCTTTTAGTTGTGATCCTTTTGCATATTAAATAATAATAAAAGAATATACAATATTATCTCATATGAAAATCCAACATGGTATCAGAGCAGGACTGGACCTGACTCCCTCACAAGAGGGCCCAGGGAAATGGAAATGAAATGGGACCTATGAGATTAAGAAGGTAGATAGTCCGAGTGAGTGAATTACTATTATGTATGAAGTAGATTGTTTTTCCATCAGAGAGATATAATCAACATGTAAAGGACCTGGACATTTCAAAGGAATTAGTGACAGGGGAAATGCTTTCAACACTACTCTTCGCGTTGCCCGTAGTGTCGCTAACCACTTGGAAAATGGAGATCATTATTCACTCTCCCTTCCTCCAATAATGGATGGCGATAATTCAATTCTTTAGGATTTTCCACATGCAGTGAATGGAAATGGATGGGATCCAACGAAGGGGACATATGGGTGTGTTGCATGGAAGGAGAGAGTAGATAATTGGAAAGCAAAGCAATATAAGAAAACTAGCAGCATCAAGGATGGCATATATGACCCAGATGAAGCCGATAATATAATGATGGTTGGAGCCAAATCGAGACAACCTATTTCACGTAAGGTGTCGATCCCGTCTAGTAGAATCAGTCCCTACAAAATTCTTATTGTGATGCTTTTGGTAATTCTGGGATTCTTCTTCCACTACCAATTAATGAATCCTACTAAGGAAGCACTAGGCCTTTGGTTGACCTCCATTATCTTCAATATATGGTTCTCCTTCTCCTGGATCTTGGATTAGTTTCCCAAATGGTATCCCATCACTCACTAAACTTATGTAGATAGATTATCTATGAGATACAAGATGGAAGGAGAGACTTGCAGGATATCGTTGGTCAATGTGTTTGTGAGTACGGTGGATCCACTGAAGGAGAATCCTCTTATTCCAACGAATATTTTTCTATCTATCCTCATCGTGGACTACCCCGTTGACAGGGTATCGTGCTATGTATTAGATGATGAAACATCAATGCTAACGTTTGATTCATTGACAAAAACCTCACAGTTCTCCCAGAAATCAGATCCAGTATAGAGCCTCGGGTGTAAATGTGGATGAACCTGCACAAATAAGATCTAGCTAGCAAAGGAAATACATAGTTTGTAGAAAAATGAGAAAAGACAGAAACGAGAGAGAGAGAGAGAGAGAGAGAGTCAAATAATTGTATTAACTGTATTCCACACTCAAAGAGTGAATAATTTACAATAGATATAGGTTACATGAGTAACTAAATGTGGCATAGTAGTGATATAGAGAGATCTAGACACTCAATGGTAGACATTGGAGTGAACTTCCCCCTAGTCCTATTCAACTAATCTATGCAATCATCAGTTAACTGAGTCACTACTTCCACTAGTCTAACTAAGTGTAACTGACTCTAAACTGAAGAGGAACATCCTATTTTGTAGGGGAATATTCTCTAGAGAGCATATTCGGGAGTTCGGAGGAAGTTCCCTCGATTTTTTTTTCCTTGGGAAATGTGCCACATTTTTTCCTCATTTTTTGTTTCGCCTCGATTTTCGTGTCCATTGTTGGGTGGTTTTTCAGCACATGTTTTTTTCCGATGGTTTTCTATTTCCGTTTAAGGAATTAGGGTTGTTGATTAATCCAGGTCATTGGTTTAGGGTTTTGGATGTCGTTGGCTCCTATATGTATATTGTATTGTAAACAATGTATCATTATAAATGAATATAGAATATGTTGGTTTTCCTAATTTAGGTTTCCAGGGGAAAAATCTATGTGTAATGTGTGTATTTTCCATTGTATCTTTTCTGTTCTTTTATTGAAAATCTATTTGCAGTAAAATATTGTACAAGGTTAAAAACTACATTTGGTATCAGAGGTTTGTTGGCTTTAGGGAGACGCCTTTGTGGTCAAGGGTTTGGCTTGACTTTGTGATAATCCTTGTTATAGTGGGAGATTGGTGGTATTGATTTTTAGGGTGAAAAGAAATGGCGAGGAGTTCGAAAATGGAGATCGATAAGTTTAATGGGAAAAGATTTGAGCTATGGAAGCTCAATATGGAAGTTTTGTTGGTGGAAAGAGATCAATGGATCATGGTGGATCTAGGTATTTCATCTACAGAAACTTCAACAGATGATTGGAAAAAGTTGGATTGGAAGGCAAAGAACACAATCCGACTGTGTCTCTCAGATTCAATATTACTGAATGTGTTAGATGAATCTACAACCAAATATTTATGGGATAATTTGGGGAATTTGTATCAATCTAAGTTCATAGTAAATAAATTTTTCTGAGAAAGAAGTTGTATAACCTAAGGATGAGAGATGGAGAATCGATGCCAGAGAATTTGAACACCTCTAATACTGTGGTAAGTCAGTTATTATCTGCTGAGATTAAAATTTTAAATGAAGATAAGTGTATCAGTTTATTGTTCTCTTTACAAGACTCATGGGATAGTCTGGTTGTGGCCATAGGTAGTAATACAACTTCCTTGAAGTTTTATGAAGTGGTCTCATCCTTGTTGTCAAAGGAGATGAGACGAAAGGACATGGAAGGACAGAGCACAGATGCATTTTTTACAAGCGAACACTCCCAGGAAAGAAATAGATCGAAGTCCTCAAGTGGGAGATCTAAGTCTGAGGGTAGATATAAATCTCCCGAAAATTTTGTAAAAGTATGTTGGAGATGTGGAAAACAAGGGCACTACAAGAAGCAGTGTAGATCCAAAATTGAGGAAAAGAAGAGATCTGAAGAAGTTGTTTCTATAGAAGAAAACACCTCCAAGGAAGAAGGAGGGGATGTGTACTTGGATTCTTCAAGCACACATGCATATCATGAGGCATGGTTGGTTGAATCAGGTGCATCCTTTCATATGACTCCCCATAGGGAGTGGTTTGTGAATATGAAAGGTATGATGGAGGTAATGTTTTCCTAGGTGATGACTCGACAACCAGAATCATAGGATGAGGAAAATTCAAGTTGAGGCTAATAGATGGAAGGATTAGAACACTACTTGGTGTTCTTCATATCCTAGATTTGGATAGAAATTTGATTTATGTAATCAAAATAGACGATGCAGGGGTAAAAACAATATTCGAAAAGGAAACCTGCAAGATGGTTCGAGGAGCAATGGTGTTGTGGAAGGGAGTTCGGTTTCAAACTCTGTATAAGATGCAAGGAAGAACTATTAGTGATGGGTGTAATAGGTCTATTGTTCCTGATATTGGAGTTGAAGAAGAAATAACTCCTATAGTCTCTAGAGAAAAGGTTATGATGTGGCATCAAAGACTGGGACATATTGGAGAGAAGGGTCTTCGAATACTACATGGTAAAGGTATGGTTGAAGGTATGTCTAACTGCTCTCTAGATTTTGATTTCGGTGAATATTGTGTATATGGGAAGCATAATCGGGTAAGATTCCCCTCTGGTGTAATGAGGGTAGAAGGAATTTTACAACTAGTTTACAGTGATGTGTTTCGACCTGTGTCAGTTCCATCATTGGGAAAATCTATGTACTATGTCTCATTTATAGATGACATCTTGAGGAATACTTGGATATATTTCATCAGAAAGAAATATGAAGTCTTTGACAAATTTAAAGAGTTTAAGGCTCTTGTTGAGAATCAAACAGAGAAAAGAATTAAAGTGTTGAGGATAGATAATGGCAGAGAGTTCTGCGGGAATGAATTTAAATTTTTTTGTAAGAAGTATGGTATATCAAGGAAGAATACTACTCCATATACACCTCAACATAATGAAGTTGCAAAAAGGATGAACATGACGTTGATTAAAAAATCAAGGTGCATGCTCAGTAGTGTCGGGTTAGGGAAAGAATTCTAGATAGAGGCAATGGGTACTTCATGTTACCTAGTCAACAGATCACCCTCATCGATGTTGGATGACAAGACTCCACAAGAGGTATGGAATGGTAAGAAACCTTCTCTCACACATCTCAAGGTATTTGGTTGTGAGGCCTATGTTCATGTTCCAAAGGAAAACAAGAGTAAGCTAGATAAGAAGGTTGAAAATTGTATCTTTATTGGGTATAAATATAGTCTCAAAGGTTATAAGCTTTGGAACCCATAAACTAAGAAGGTTGTGTATACCCGAGATGTGGTATTTATAGAAATGAAGGATGTTGTTAAACGAGTAGTCCTATCAAGTAAGGAAGAACCAAAGAAAATATAGTTTGATTTAAAGGATGGTGAATTAGACTCTATAGAAGAACATGAATCATAAGAAGAATATCCTCATACTCCAGTATTGAGGAGATTGGTTCGAGAGAGAAAGCTACTAGAAAGGGATACTGCATCAGATTTATCTTCAAATTTGTCTTTGTATATTACTGATGATGATCTTAGAATTGTGAGGGAGGCAGTGGATTTAGAGTATTGAAAGCTCTGGAAAAAGGCCATGGATGAAGAAATGACAACCTTGGATAAGAATGAGGCTGGGGATGTAGTGGAGTTTCCAACTGGAAGAAATACCATTGGAAGCAAATGGGTATTTAAAAAGAAGCTAAATGCATAAGGAAAAGTGGAGAAATACAAATCTCGGTTAGTAGCAAAGGGTTATTCCCGGGTTGAGGGAATTGATTTTGGTGAGATTTTTTCTCCTGTTGCCAAGTTAAATTATATAATATTTATGTTATATATTGCTACTGCATTTGATTTTGAAGTAGAACATATGGATGTGAAGACAAAATTCCTACATGGGGATATAGAAGAAGAAATCTATATGAAGCAACCAAAAGGCTTTATTGTTAAGGGAAAGAAGGAGCTGGTATGCAAGATGAAAAAGTCCATGTATGGTTTAAAACAATCACCAAGGATGTGGTCTCAAAAACTTGATACTTATATGTTGGGACTTGGCTTCACAAGAAGTAAATATGATCATTGTGTGTATTTTAAATTAGTTGGTGATCATTTTATTTATTTGGTATTGTATGTGGATGACATGTTGCTGATAGGAAACAACAAGGAGATTATCTAGGATGTGAAAACTCAATTTTCCTCTAAACTTGACATGAAGGATCTCAGTGCTTCAAATTTAATTTTGGGAATGGAAATGAAAAGAGATCAGAAAAAGAGGAAACTTTGGTTAAATCAGAGAAAATATGTCGAGACAATATTGTAGAGGTTTAATATGAAGGAATGTAAACCGGTCAAGGTCCCTATTCATGTTGGTGTAAAGTTATATGTGGATCAATGTCCCAAGACACATGAAGAGGAGGAGGATATGTCTTGTGTTCCATATGCGAGTTTAGTTGGAAGTTTGATGTATGCAATGGTCTATACTATACTGGACATTGCACATGCAATGGGAGTTTTGAGCAGGTATATGTCAAAACCAGGGAAGGAGCATTGGACAACAGAAAAAATGGTTTTCAGGTATTTGCATGGCACTGCTAGCTATGTATTTTGCTACCAAGGAAGACCAAGATTGGAGAGACTGTTGTACATACATGGATTTGTGGATGCAAGTTGGGCTGGAGATCTAGATCGTAGGAGATCTACAAGCGGGTATGTGTTTAACCTGTTTAGAGGAGAAATCAATTGGATGAGAAAAAGACAGGATGTAGTGGCACTTTCAACTATAGAAGATGAATACATGGCAGCCACTCATGAAAGTAAGGAAGCATTATGGTTACAAATATTGTGTTCAAGTATTGGGTTGGTACATCAAGATATAAGGATATATTGTGACAGTCAGGGTGCAATTTTTCTGGTGAAGAACTTGACTTGTCATTCAAAGACAAAGAAAAAGAAGGGATCTGAAGAAGATCCTTCTACAAAAGAAAATACCTCCAAGGAAGAGGGAGGGGATGTGTACTTGGATTCTTCAAGAACACATGTAGATCATGAGGCATGGTTGGTTGAATTGGGTGCATCCTTTCATATGACTCCCCACATGGAGTGGTTCTATGAATATGAAAGGTATGATGGAGGTAATGTTTTCCCAGGCAATGAATCAACATCCATAATCATAGGACAAGGAAAATTCAAGTTGAGGCTCATAAATGAAAGGATTAGAACACTACCAAGTTTTCTACACATCCTAGGTTTGGACAAATATTTGATTTATGTAAGAAAAATGGACGATGCAGGGGTAAAAAAACTATTTGAAAAGGAAACCTGCAAGATGGTTCGAGGAGAAATGGTTTCATTTAAGGGAGTTCAGTTTCGAACTCTATATAAGCTGCAAGGAAGCACTATTAGTGATGGGTGTAATAGTTCCAATGTTCCTGATATTAGAGTTGAAGAAAAATAACTCCTATAGTCTCTAGAGAAAAGGTTATGATGTGGCATCAAATTCTGGGGCATATCGGAGAGAAGGGTCTTTGACTACTACACAGTAAAGGTATGGTTGAAGGTATGTCTAATTGATCTCTTTATTTTGATTTCTAGGAACATTGTGTATATGGGAAGAAAAATCGGGTAAGATTATCGTCTGGTGCAATGAGGGTAGAAGAAATTTTACAACTATTTCACAGTGATGTGTTTGGACCTGTGCCAGTTCCATCATTAGGAAAATCTATGTACTATGTTTCATTTATAGATGACTTCTCAAGGAATAGTTGGATATATTTCCTCAGGAAGAAATATGAAGTCTTTGACAGGTTTTAAGAGTTTAAGGCTCTTTTTGAGAATCAAACATAGAAAAGAATTAAGGTGTCAAGGACAGATAATGGCAAGGAGTTCTGTGGGAATGAATTTGAAGAATTTTGTAAGAAGTGCAGTATAGAAATGCATAAGAATAATCAATATACACCTCATCAAAATGGAGTTTCATAAAGGATGAATAGGACACTGACGCAAAAAGCAAGGTGCATGCTCAGTGGTGTCAGGTTAGGGAAATAATTATGGGTAGAGGCAATGGGTATTGCATGTTACCTGATCAACAGATCACCCTCATTAGTGACGGATGACAAGAATCCACAAGAGGTATGTACTAGTAAGAAACATTCTCTCACACATCTTAAGGTATTTGGTTGTGAGGCTTGTGTTCATGTTCCAAAGGAAAACATGAGTAAGCTAGATAAGAAGGCTGAAAAGTGTATATTTGTTGGGTATAAATATGGTCTCAAAGGTTATAAGATTTGGAACCCAGAAACTAAGAAGGTTGTGTATATACAATATGTGGTATTTATAGAAATGAAGGATGTTGTTAAACAGGAAGTCCTACCAAGGAAGAACAAGAGAAAATAAATTTTGATTTAAAGGATGATGAATCAGACTCTACAGAAGAACAAGAATCAGAAGAAGAAGATCCTCATACTCCAGTATTGAGGAGATCGGTTCGAGAAGGAAGGCTACCAGAACGGTATACTCCATCTGATTTATGTTCAAATTTTTATTTTTCTATTACTGATGATGATCCTAGATCTGCTAGGGAGGAAGTGGATTCAGAGGATGGAAATCTATGGGAAAAGGCCATGGATTAAGAAATGGAATCCTTGGATAAGAATGAGGCTTGGGATCTAGTGGAGTTGCTGGCTGGAAGAAATCCCATTCGAAACAAATGGGTATTTAAAAAGAAGCTAAATGCAGAAGGAAAAGTGGAGAAATACAAAGCTCGATTAGTAGCAAAGGGTTATTCCAAGGTCGAGGTAATTGATTTTGGTGAGATTTTTTTATCTTGTTGCCAAGTTAACTTCTATAAGATTTATGTTATATGTTGCTATTGCATTTGATTTTGATGTAGAACATATGGATGTGAAGACAACATTCCTACATGGGGATCTAGAAGAATAAATCTATATGAAGCACCTAGAAGGCTTTGTTGTGAAGGGAAACAAGGAGCTAGTATGCAAGATGAAAAAGTCCCTGTATGGTTTAAAGAAATCATCAAGGATGTGGTATCAAAATTTTGATACTTATATGATGGGACTTGGCTTCACAAGGAGAAAAGAGGATTAATGTGTGTATTTTAAATTAATTGGTGATCATTTGATTTATTTAGTCTTGTATGTGGATGACATGTTGCTGATAGGAAACAACAAGGAGATTATACAGGATGTGAAAACTCAGTTGTCCTCTAAATTTTACCTGAAGGATCTCAGTGCTTCAAATTTCATTTTGGGCATGGAAATGAAAAGAGATCAGAAAAAGAGGAAACTCTGGTTAAATCAGAGAAAATATGTCGAAACGATATTGAAGAGGTTTAATATGCAAGAATGTAAAACGATCAAGGTCCTTATTGTTGTTGGTGTAAAGTTATATGCGGATCAGTGTCCCAAGACACAAGAAGAGGAGGAGGACATGTCTCATGTTCCATATGGGAGTGTAGTTGGAAGTTTGATGTATGAAATGGTCTATACTAGACCAGACATTTCACATGCAGTGGGATTTGTGAGCATGTATATGTCAAAACCAGGGAAGGAGTATTGGACAACAGTAAAAAGGGTTGATGAATATTATCATTCAAATACAAAGACAAAGAATATTGATATTTAATATCACTTTGTGAGGGACACGGTTGAAGAAAAGAACGTGTTGTTGATGAAGGTGGACACTTTGAAGAATGTTGCAGATTCATTAACAAAATCTGTGTGCATTGAGAAGTTATCTTGGTGTAGAGTATCCATGGGAATTTTTTCCCTAGATTGTTGACTATGTAACCCTGTAACCCCCAGTATGAAAAGAAAACAAAAAGTGGGAGAATGTT
>JASDQU010105280.1:51219-63628 GCA_032191745.1 Picea mariana
AGGACTTGGAGGGAGTGTGCTCTGAGAGAGTAGAATGCTCCCTTGTTCAGAAGGTACAGGACTAGAAATGATAAGGACATGGTCGAAGGAAGCATCACCCTTCAAAAGAAGAGTGGGATTGACCGAAGATTGCATCAGCAATGTCACTTCTTTAGACTTGTCACTCTCTAAGAGAAGAGTGGAATCGATCGAAGATTTCATCGGCATGACCACTTCTTTAACCATTGGTTGAATATGATGTGAGACAACAAGGTCAAGAGATGCATCATCCCCAAAAATAGGAGTGGTGTCAATCGAAGATTGCATCGACACGATCGTTGGTTGAACAGGATGTGAGACAACATGTTCAAGAGACACATCACCCCCCAAAAGAAGAGTGGGATCAGTCGAAGATTACATTGGCATGATTGTTGTATAAACCAAAGAAGGTTGGGAAACCAAAGAAGAATCAGAACCCGAAGGGCCCCCAGGCAAGGACCACACTTCCTGTACCACAACAGTAGTAGGGAACAAATGAGTAAGGTGATATCCTTTGGAAAGCCTACAAAGGGACTCTAGATTATGTATTACACATATAAGCTTCAGAATCATATGAATTCCCCGATCATGAATTGCAGTGGCTGGTGACATTCTCCCAGCATGACTTGCAAAGGCTAGTAGAAGATCTCCAACATGAATTTCATAGGTTGGTGACGAATGCTCAACATGACTAGAAAAGGTTGGTGGTGAATCCCCAACATGACTAGTAGAGGTTGGTGATGTATGTGTAGTGTGACTAGAAGTGACTAGAGTTGTGCCCCCAACATAACTTGCAACAACTCGTTTTTGGTCTTCAACATGACTTGCAGAGGTTGTTGGCCTATCTCCAACATGACTAGCAGAGTTTGGTGAGATAATGCCAGTATGAATCATAGTGACTAGACTTGTGTTTCCAGCATGGATGGCGATGATGGTTGGTTGCGGCATTTGAGACCAAGGTTCCCGAAAAGACTGGTTTTAAAAAATTGTAGGCCAGGAAGGGTTATGGTATACACCATGGCCATGTCTAGCAGGAAAGTATCCTCCTCCAAACTGATTCATAAAGGGTTGTAAGGGCATCCTCATCGAGGAATCTGCTTGGGAAGAGAAAGCGACATGACAAGGGTTACTTAGGTGAGAATATATGTTTCCCCCATGCAAAGGAAATTTGTGAAGGGGGTTTCCCATAATATAAAAATGACTCCCTCCAGATGAAACACTAGAGGATAGAAGAAGGTCCTCCATGGGAAAAGCGTTCGTAGGAACTGACATAGCGGAAGAAGGATATATGGATGGGATTTAATCAGTAGAATGACCTCCCATTTGAGAACTTTCTCCTGGAAAAGTGAAGCTAGGATTGGATCCATAGGAAGGAAGATTCCAACCTCCTACTATAAGATTTGGTTGAGGGATATGACTCCCACCAAATGAAAAGGGAGAATAAGGAGGCATCATGCCCTCAGACCCAAAACTTGGATTCACATAAGATGACAAGATAGAGGATGGAAAGTGCGAAGACATGTCTAGCATACCATGATAAAAATGATTAGAGGCCAAAGGTATTGGCTGAGTATCATGATTCAACGTACCACTCGAAAATAAAAAAGGATTCATTCACATGGAATAAGAAACGACCATGGGTTGGGTATCCCTAACTGAGGGAGTAACAAGGGATCCACTAACCATAACAATGAAAACTCACAACGCAATAAAAAATCCTAAGGCCAACTAATAATTAGAGAGCACACCAAAGTAAAGAAAAAAGGCCAATATGCATACAAACATGATAGAGTTGTTGAAAGGGGCCTCCCTCCCTAAAGTAGGTATGCCTCGCCCAAGAGGGGCCTGAGAATCCCTTCAAAATATCAGAGGTATCATAATCAATTATAAGGGCCCTCGTGGGCTTAACAACTAGCCAGTCATATCCCCCTAGAGAGGTAATCATCCATAAAGGTTGTGTGTTGTCTGACCATTATCTGACCCAGGGTACCTTCATAATAACCCCTGCAAGTAACCTATGTGGCTACCTATGTCAAGCAACTAAGATGCCACGATATAACCAATGTGTATATGAACATTTGTAAGTTAGGTCCACCGTATGGGAAAGGTAACAAATCCATAAATATCGAAAGAACCGCCTCTCACAGAGGTAAAGGTACTAGCAAGACCCCCATTTATGAATAGATTCCCATAAATATCTTTGACGCTAAAAAGGTATTGGAGGGATATCTCCTCAACCAACTTTGCGCGACCTCATGCTTAACTCTGTTGTGAGTGGATCCTCCTAACGTCACCAATTATACAATGGATTTCACCACTCCCTTAGTCAGACACATATGTTTATTTTAATATCCTTGGATAAGTTTACTCACAAAATCCTATTCCAAGGTTCTAAATCTTAAGCTAGTTTGTGCACCCTGGAAAATAAAATCATTTCTAATCAATTTTAAATTTATCAACGTTACTTTTAGTGGCTTTGCTTACTCAAAAGGTGAGGTCTTGAAATTGATGATGTTACGACTTAGCAAGTAAAATAAATGAATATGAATAAAATTCAAAGTCCTAACTTCAATTCCCAATAAATGATAATCTTTTCAAAATGAAACTTTCAATTCAATTCTGCAATTTCAAATAAGATGCAATATTTCTATACATGTACTAATATCAATGACAAGAGCCCAAAAGATCAAATGCCAACAATGAAAAATGTATTTTTTTTGTATATTCAATAATAAAAGAATGAAAATGCAAGGATTGAACAATAGCTTGATATAAATACCCTATTGTATGTAAATAGAGACAAACCAAGTAGAATATCAAGAAGTAAAAACCCAGCCTAGGATGCAAGGAGAACCAATGAAAAGGATGATTGGAAAGAAAAACTGCCTGAAAATTCAACCAAAGAAAGGTTTCCTATCACTCTGCAGGCACTTAAAAATCATGACAAAGACCTTAGAAGACTCAGAAACCATAAGAACTTACCCAATAAAAATCAAACTCAACAATCAAGAAAAAATGATGATGTACGTGATTGTTCAAGAGAAACTCCCGTATATACACTTCCTATAGAACTACATCTCATGTATGTACGCGACTATCAAGGAAAAAAATGTGTATATGTATTGAAACATAGCTAGGTTAAGGATAAGGCCAAGAACCTCAAACTCAAAATGAAAATAGTCCGTCAAGCAATCACACGACAAGAAACACAAAATAAACGAGATAAATCAAAGGAAAAAAACACTCCAAACCCCGAAAAGAAGATTCATCCCTAGTATGGTCGCCGATTATGTTACGAGGAAAATCACTCTATGGAATGGGGTAAACCACAACAGATGAAAATGACTGTACAAATCAACTCTAATCTCAAGTATGCTATGTAAACAAACACATGCTAACAAGACAAGATAAAGATCCTACCTCGTTCAGACGTTCGATGAAGTCCACCATTGAGCACCCGACTCAATGAATACACCTACAACTTGTCCTCAATAGCCAAGATAAGCAAGCATATGGTGATAATATATAAAGTTATCACATATAATAGCATAATCCATTAATATTCATAACAAATACGTGCATGGGATAGAAATTCAAATATTTTAAAAATATTAATTGGATGAGAAAAGAGTATTTCTATTAAAATGTAATCAACAGAAGTGTATGAATGACAAACTTCTGTGTCGGCACGTTCGGAACCAAGAAACTAAGTCCCTTCTAGCTGGGCCTCCACCACTTCAATCCTCCACCAAAGGCAATCTCATATAAAAGAGACAATGAGGTTCTCCATAAAATAGGGAAGAGCTTGGGGGTTGAACAATGTGTTCAAGCTTAAAAGGACAAAGGGATGCAGACTCAATATGAAGTGAATAATTTCTCCAGAGTAACTTTTCTCTCAAAGTTGAATTCTTCTCCTCTTCTCCACAGATTGGATAAGGCCCATTTATAGCCTTCAAATGGAACTGAAGGGCCGAGTCAGAACGTTTCCAGTATATGGAAGGTCAAGGATCTTGGATCCTGTGACGTGACATGGAAACCCAACACCATTTTTTAATTTTTTAGCACAAAACCTGATGTGTGTGGGTTGTAATGGTTCAACCTACATATATGCATTATGTATAGCTGTTAGGGTGCGTATATGTGGAAAAATATATTTTTTATCTCTGGGAACTACAAAAGGGGACTTCAAGTCTGCATAGGGAAATGTTAAAGGCCTTCTGAGCAATGTTTCATGGGGTGAGGAAAATCTTGCTATAAAACCAGTAATCCATGATGGACAGACTCACCTTTGTGCTATTGATAGATTCGACAATGATGCAGGGTCATTGTAGACAGTTGTGTAAAGGATCAAATTGTACAAGATCCATGATTGTAGAAATACTTGTGGGTGTTGAAGGTTTCCATATGGATACCAATGGAGTAAAATACTACACAACTATTTGGTGTGGAGTGATTGAGATGGATATGAGAAGAAATGAGAAAAACATTTGTAGTTGAGATCACATGAAGCTTGTGTTGATGTGGTGGTTACGATGATGTTGTGTTCTTTAAAAAATGGAAATATTTTCATAGAGTCATAGAGGGAGCATCCAGTGAGGAAGATTGGACAATCAGGGTTTTTCAGTCACAGAGGGAGTTAGCCTCTGAGTTCAATATGAAGGATATCAATCTGATGCACTATTTCTTAGGACTGGAGGTATGGAAAAAGATTAGTTAAACCTTCCTAGGTAAAGGGAAGTATGCAGTGGAAATACTGAAGAGGTTTGGGATATTGGATTGGAAGGAAATGGCTACACCTATGGTATCAAATCTGAATTTGATATAAGATACGACTTCAAAGACTGTTGAAGTTACGTTATATAGGAAGATGGTGGGTTCCTTGATGTATTTGATCAATACATGACTAGATATATGCTTTGTTGTGAACACCGTGAGTCCCTACATGGTTGACCCCAGTTGTGTTCACTTGATTGCAGTAAAACATGTGATGAAGTGCCTTAAAGGTACGGTGGATTATGGGCTCAAGTATGTTGCGGACATTGAGATCAGTCTACTTGGATATTCGGATTCATATTGGGCTAGTAATGTTGCAAACTAGAAAAGTACATTAGGATGTTGCTTCACTTTGGGATCTGGTATGATTGAATGGATCAATAAGAAGCAGTCATGTGTAGCACTTAGTATGACTAAGGAAGAGTATGTAGCAGCATGTGCAACAAGTCGCTAAGTAGTGTGGCTTCAAAAAAAATTTGACTGAATTATTCAATATTGTGATGGAGGCGACCTATATCTTGTGCGATAAATAGAGTTGTATAAATTTTTCAACAACCTAGTGTTTCATGATAGGTAGGTTGAAGCATATCAAAATAAGGTATCACTATATTAGGGATATGGTGCAGAAGGGAGAAGTGGGGCTCCAATATGTGGCTACCAATGAGTAGGTTGCAGATGTGTTGACAAATTCATTGTCAAGGAATAAGTTTGAGTACTTTGGGGACAAGCTCAGTGTAGTCCCTCTTCAAAGGGAGTGATGGCTTCAAATGTTATCGTAGGGTAGTGGATGTCATGATGACATGTTGTATCTATTGGAGACATACCCACCGGCCCTAGATGCATGCTAAAGAGAGGAGGTATAGATGCTATCATAGGGTATTGTATGTCATGCATAAGACATCTGAGTTTTTTGTGGGAAGCTGGATAATCTCATGATGACATGTTGTAGCTATTGGATATCTACCCACCAGCCCTGGATGCATGCTATGAAGTCACTATGGATTTCCTATGATGTATAGATTTGTGTGTCTTATAGTCAATGGTCATGAGCTCGTGTGGATGGTGATAGTGTTAGAGTCTGTGCCAGATAGAATACCTTCCTCATTAAGAGGGAGTGTTGAGATTTTATGTAATTTTGGAAATTATTTGTAAGTGTAATTGTACTGGTCATAACCTCAAGAAGGTTGACTTGATAATTCATTGTGAAATGGTTTATTAATAAGTCGTGTCTTTTAGGTCTTTTCGAGTATAAATAGAGGTTATATCGAGTCATATTGAAAATACTCATTGATCATAAGTACACGAGAGTAGTGTGAACTTATCTAGGAGGTTATTCTCGGTTCATGTCTGAGTCTCTTTGGTCTTGATTTCGTGAAAGAGCATTGTATGACATTGTACATGTTGGAGGAATCAATACTGAGGAAAGTTTGCAGGGTTTTCTCCCCATTGAGGGTTTCCCTGAGGATACATATTGTTGTTTTGTGGATATCTACCTTTCAGTTATGATCCTTTTGCATATTGAATAATAATAAAAGAATATACAATATTGTCCCATATGAAAATCCAACACCCAACATATGTTAGGTAGTGGAGAAGTTAATATCTCTCTCATAGAGTTGGGGCAATCTGGAGGTCTCATGTTCGTAGGAGTATAGAGATGTGGTTAATGTTGCAACTAGAGGTCAACTGAGGCAGTCAACGATGCGGTTGGTGCTCCCTATATTATACTTGATGTTGAGATGGAACTACTACAAGTATGTGGACTACTTCTGATGGAAGTCATTCTACAATTTTCATTGTGTTTATATGAACTGCATAGGCTTATGATCAGTGTGGATGATTGTCTCCTTCCCAAGAATGTAATGCCTCCATTGGAGGTAGGCTTGTACAATGGAGTACATTTCTTTGTCATAATTGGAGTACTTACGAACGATATCTAATAGCATCTCACTATGATAGGCCATTGGATGTCCATGATCAGTGAGAATTGTGCCCATAGCATAGTCTTAATCATATTTATCAATATCAAAAGGTCATTGTAGATCAAGTAATGAGAGCAATGGGGTTGTGCATAAGCTCTAATTCAAATCATTGAATGCTTTCTATTGTGACTAGCCCCACATGAAATTTTCCTTTCCACCACCCTTGGTCACTTGGCTAAGGGCCCATGCAATGTGGGAGAATCCCAACATGAACCTACAATAGAAATTGACAAGGACTAAGAATCTCCAAATATCAACGAGTGTGGTCGGGGATGGCCAGTCACGGATGACCTAGATCTTGGCTAGATCGACATACACCCCATGCTCATAAACAATGTATCCTAGGTATTGCACCTTGTTCATGTTGAAGAAGCATTATTCTGAATTTGCATAAATCTTGTGTTGTCGCAGAGTGTGCATAACTTGTTGAATATACTGCAAGTGTTCCCCCCAACTCTTGTTAAAGATGAGGATGTCATCCAAATACACCACCACAAAATAATTGGTGAAAGGACACAAGATATCACCCATCATCCTCATGAAGTTGTTGGGGAATTTTTCAAGCCAATTGACATGACCAACCATTCAAAAATACCTTGTTTGTACTTGAAGGCAGTCTTCCATACATTGGTCTGCTCTATTGGGATTTGGTGGTAGTCGGACTTCAGAGAAATCTTACTAAAGTATTTTCCCCCCTTGAGTTGGTCAAGGAGATTGTCAATTTGGGGAATTGGGTACAGGTTCCTGATTGTGATTTTATTTAGGGCCCAGTAATCAATGTAGATTTACCAAGTCTCATCTTTCTTCTACACAAGCATGATTGGGATTCCACAAGGTGATGAGCTTGGTTGGATGTGCCCCTTTTTGAGTATCTCTTAGATCTAGTTCTTGATTTCCTCATTTTCTGATAGAGAGTGGTGATAGGCTGGACCATTGGGTAGTAGTGTGTTGAGGGTCAGATTGATTGGGTTCTTGACCTGACAGTGTAGAGGTAACCTAGTGGGTGAGGAGAGTATGTCTTTGTATTCTTCCATGACCTTATCAACTTTCTTCTGCTATGTGGAGAGACTTGTCGCAGAGGCCATGGATGTGGTGGAAAACTTCTATTCACTTTGAATGTAAATCACGAAGAAGAAAAACTTCCCTATATGATATATGACCTTCCTGCATTTCTTCACAAAGATCAAGGAAATGGTATTATATGGGACCACCTCAGGTATCATGTATAATTTCTTGTCGAAATTAATAATAAAACTACGATGCCTAGAATCATATATAGCATGAAGTTTCTATAAATAAGGTTTTCCAAAAAGAACATTAAAAAATTAAAGGGGGATGGAATCACACAGTACCTCATCATTGAAGGGCTTGATGTTGTATGCCAGGAGACATTGTTGGCTAATGCGGAGATCGCTCCCTTGGCAGAGCCATCCGATGGTGTATGGTTGTTGGTATATTATGTTGGAAGAGACAATTGCTTGATGACATCCACTGAGATGAGGTTCTTCTAACTACCTCTATCAACGATGAAGTGCAGTGGAGTACCCTTCACCCACATATGTGAATGAAAGAGGTGCTCACCTTCCTCTGGTTCATCAGGTTCACTGGGTTAGACCTTGGTGGTGGTAGCAACAGTGGCACTTGGTTCTGCATCAATGATCCATCTCCATTTTTTTGGTTCTGACTTAGAGTCATATCCCACATATTATTAATAGGATTTCACCTTGGCCACCAATTACTACTTTGAGTGGCATTCAACGGTGTTATTCCAGGGGCTATTATGGAACTTTCACAATTTCCCAGTGTCTTTATTTGTCTTCCCATTGTCTTTTTTTGTTTTTGGTTTGGACTAGTTTTCCTAAGGATTTCCATCCTTTATCTACCCTTTGTTCTATAGTTTGGGGCCTCCTTTTCCATGATTTTTCTATGAGGGGTTCATAAACCCAAACTGCAACATCTTTTGTTCAAGATTCTTCTTGATTTTGACTACATATTGATAAGCTACACCCAAGGATGATATTTCCAGAAAATCCATTTCCGTCTGGATGTATCTATGCATACCACCGTGGTACTTGAGCACAAGATGTCTCTTAGAGTCTTTGATACCCATATTGGTGTGCAAGGTATGGAAGACATTGGTGAACTTTGGCACTATTTGGTCCCTTTCTTGTCGTAGTGTGGTCCATATTGTATAAAAGTCGTCATAACTTCCAACAGGGTAGTATTGTTCCTTAATAACATCCTTGAAAGAAACCCAAGTGGGAGTGACTACAAATAATGTAGATCCCTCCATTTTATTTTTCTCACAGAAAGTGTGCCACCAATCTTTGACATGGGGAATGTCTTTAAGGAATGCAAATATAATATTTTCTCTATCGAAAAAGTTATGGACAGGAAAATACCCTTCTAGAAGGTTTAACAATTTTTCTACAACATTCACATCTATTTGACCTTCAAATATAGGAATATAAAAAATTATCTATACCTTGAAGGGGGAGATGCCTCCACTCAAAGAAGATGCATTTCTTGTTGGAAATCGTCAAAGGATTTGTGAAAAATTATCCATCATCTCGTTCCTTTGTCGCAAGAGGGATTCCTTGAGAAAGAGTTTAAAGGGATATCCTTCCCCATCGTCTCTCTTTTCTTCCCCCATGGGTAGTCGTCGGGTTCGACGAGGCTGATCTTGCAAAGGCTCAACTGGTTTGAAGCCCAACTCCTTATACCCTGACCTCATTGGGGACATGCACAGAGAAACAAATGAAGAGAATACTACTCTGATACCACTAATATGGATTTATGAGTGGAACAAAATTAAACATATATCTATAAAATTAACATAGATATACAGAGAACAATAACAAAGATATAGTGGAGCTTAGCTTCTATTCAATAAAGAAATCTATTGAAATTGTAAAATGTAGAATGAAAACAATATTGCTCGAATGGGGGTAGCTAATCTCTGAGAAGAGATGAGGTGGCTATGCACATTCATCTGATCACATTACAATGAATCCTCCAGGACGTTTTAGCATCAATAAGTAAATAGAAAACCTTTGACATACAAAAACCTAACCCTAGGAGATGAAGTGCCAAAATGCATGTGGGCCCTGATGGGGGAAGTTGGTACATCAAATTCCTAGCGTCGTAACGTTTTCATATGATCTCCGTTATAGGTGCATGATAGCCCATTGGAAAGGTCTATCCAAGGACTACACATTATATCATCACACTCTGACTCTATCTATAGTGTGGTTGTGGCGGGCCCAAAAAACATTGTTTAGGGCCTCACAATGGCCCCAAAAGTTTAGGATCCGAAAATCTATAAAGAAACTGTCGATATGAAAACTGTAACTTCCAAGATGAAAGTTGTATGTGAGCTAGTTGGAAGATGTGGGTGGCCATTGATATCTACCTATATCATCTTGCCTTTTGGTGCCCATGATGAAGTTTTTTTTTTATCTTTGAGATTCTTATTAGTCCCGTCAATACATTACATTGAAACCTCATATTGTTCTCAATCTTATTCTGACTATTTTCCCATGTGGCTCCCATACTTTTGTGTTCAAGTTGTAACTCCATTGCATACATATCACTCCCTCTTTTGAGCCTAATGTCGGCTTCAACTTGTTGTTGCTTAATAATTTGCTTATGCATTCCCATCAATTTCTAGCCTTTCATTTTTTTTTCATTTTCAATTTGACACAAGTACCCTAGGAGGAAACATTCCCCCGAGTGTCCATATCCTACACATTCTTCCTTTCATTAGGCATAGGGTTGTTTTGTGCACTTGTAACTAGTTTTCTTTCCCGCGACACTTGTTTCCTCCATGTATTCTATCATTCTTTTATTCTTTTTTGGGATTTCTAATATGAAAAAGATTAAAAAAAAAATCAAATAAAAAAAAGAGCGTAGAAATGAGTTTTCTTCACCATTATTGGGAGTATTCAAGTTTCCTCTGAACAAATAACAAAATATTGAGTCTAGTAATAACAATTTAGGTTAGGATGACTTTAGAAAATTGAACCAGTTACATAGATTTTTTACTCCAGATGGTTATTCTTCTAGTCACTATGGAGAGTATATCGTTGCCTCCTACATCACAGACTTATGTCACTGCTCAATTTCAGTTCATGTTGCCTAAGTCACATATTGTGACGTGTTATTTTTCAGAGGAAGTTTTAGCATGTGTTAGTCATTCCACATAATTCTTGTCTTTGCAAGTCCTCCTTCACATATGTCAAGTAATTCTCATAATCAAAAGTACCTTATTCCTATACTCATGCTGGTATGGAGGATCCCCGTCGACCTCCTATCGACAAGTTAAGATCTTATCGGCTATGACACATTTATCTGAGATTTTGACCTAGAGTCGCACCCTGGCCCTATTTACATAATTGATAGGTGATCATGTTCTCAACAGATGACATTCCATCATTGGTCTCTAATTGAGTTGTTTCCCTTGTGTTTGACGACAAGAACATTATTCACACATTGGGATTTATGCAGTACCTTAGATTCCATTTTTCCCCATTGGTGGTTTCCTTTCCTTTTTTGGTAGTCTCCATTACTGGATACTATTCAAAGGGTCTCTTTCATGCATTATTTACATTTATTGCATATGGGAGGCATACTTCGTGGTGTTCATTTCGATATTCCATCCGAGTCTTCCAAATATTTGGCCTTCTTCTACTCCTCATGTTGGATGATGGGGAATTCCTTAATTCCATCCTTACAGCGGATATATTCCTATCGACTTCGAAACATCTTGATCTTGGATAGGTATATAGAGTCCTTATTAGTACCTTATGGATTGCGGACATCAGTGGCAGATTCCCTCACTATCAATAGTGGGAATACACTGATGTACCTTGATCAATAGATTCTATCAAGTGTTCGAAATTAGATCCCACATTCACACTCATTATATTGTACTAGGTACCTTGATGCCCATTATTATTATCAATGGGTTGTCTCGTTTTTATTAATGGTATACATCAATGATCGATAATCAAATGATGTCTCTATGTGTTTGAATTTATAGTCCATACTCATACCATGGTGGTTGATTTGAAGACCTTGAGAATGTAGTAGCATCACCTATTTTATGTTGCTTCCTGAGTTGTCTTTGGATATTACCACAACTCACATTGGTACTTGTGAAGGATCAGTTATCCAACTCTTTCCTCTAAATATCCTTCATTAATTCTGAGACATAGATCCACTATGTATCTCTTTCATGGCTATGATCTTTTTTTGACATGGATCCACCATGTATCTATTTCATGGTCATGATCACTTATTTCTATATACACTATTCATGGATCCTCAATGTACTTGATTGGAATCCATGATTATCATCACACATGAGAATGGGTATTCCCGCCTTGGGAATTGATTATTCTAACTTTTTTTTTTGTTGGTTGTTGTTATTAGATTGGATTATTGCGACCTTCACCCTATATTATTGTTCTTTGAATACTTATAATGTATTTCAGCCATCATATGCTCTTATGTCCTCACACATTAGGGGGAATTTATTATAGCATAAATTTCCTTGATTGAATAATTTATGACCTTATTGGCCTGGTCCCTATCCTACTTACAGAAACAGTTTCCCCATACCTCCTTGAAATATT
>JASDQU010105280.1:71066-83168 GCA_032191745.1 Picea mariana
TATTCCATTTTAGAACACTAATTGTAATGAATTTCTTTCATATTTAATTGAACTAACAAGTTAGTTATTAGTATAACTACTTTTCTTGGAGATTTGTATGCATGAATTTTGCAGGTTTCAAGAGAATCACTTGGGAAAGAGTGATAGGGTTCCATAATTTGGATCTACACCGAAAAATTGATTATGTGTAAGTCTGCCTCTATCCTTTCTACGAAAAATTAGTTATTTTGATTGAATTAGTTATATAATCATCGCTTCCTATTATCATTATAACTTGTTATTTTTAATGGTTATCGATCTATTTCATTTATCCCACAAATGTAGGGGACTTTCCTCACAAACAAGTTGGATAGTAAATCTCATTGTTGTGACTCTAAGAACTCCAGTTGTCAAAATGGAGTCTTTGTTCAGTTATCTAAAAATGTGCATTCAATTTTCTTCAAAATTTACAAATATTTGTAGGTATTCTTCCCACATGGCTTCCTTGTGCTCCCACATAGCATCTTCAATACCATAGTAAGTCCACTGAACCCTTACCATGCCTATGGATTTGTTCCTAATAACTTTGACTTTCTAATCTAGGATGCACACTATTTCCACCTAGAAGTCCCCTTTGTGTTTGACCCGGATCACATTCCAATCAATCACATAATTAGGATCAGGTACATATGTTTTTAATAAATACATATGGAACACATTATGAATTCTCATGGATGTAGGTAATCCTAGAATGTATGCAATTAAGCCTATCCTTTATATAACTTCAAGTGACCAACAATATCTCGCTTCCAACTTTTAGGAACTTCCCAACTTCAACAAGCTTCTCTTAGCTTTAACTTTTAAAAATGCATGCTCTCCCACTCTGAATTATCTATGTGTTCTTATTTTATCGGCATAGCTCTTCTTCCTTTCATGTGCAAATTTCAAATTATGCTTAATATTTACCATCTATTCTTCCATTTCCCCCAAGAATTTTGGCCCAATCATGACTCTGTCTTCCGAGTTATCCCAACATTCTAGTGTGTTGTATTTTCTACCATACAATGCTTTAAACGAGCTCATATTCAATGATTCTTGATACCCATTATTCTAAGAAAACTCAACTGAATGGAAATAGTCCTCCCACCTAGAAGGCTTTTTCGTTACATGCATTCTCACCATATCTTCAATTATCCGATTAATTCTCTTTGTCTTCCCATATGAATCTGGGTGATATGGTATATTAAAATTAAAATTGGTCCCAAATCCTTGAAATAAACCCTTCCAAAAATTGGTTGTGAACTTGGGATCTCGGTCTGACACTATTACCTTAGGCACACCATGTAGCCTAGAAATTTATTTCATATAAATTTCGACAATATGAGTTGCCTTATGAGTTAATTTTACAGGAATGAAATGTGCATCCTTTGTAAGCTTGTCCACCACTACCATTATGGAATCATGTTTCCTTGTTGTCCTGGGAAAATTTGGTAATGAAATTGATAGTAACAACTTCTTATTTCCATTTAGAAATGGGAAATGGCTACAATGATCGTGTTGGATGTCTATGCTCATCCTTTACCTTCTGGAATTCCATGCATCTAGTCAAATTATTAGTGACATCTCTTCATATCAAAACAAAAATATTGGCTTCTTACAACTATAATAGTTTTTTAATATCTTGGGTGTCCAACATATGACACATTGTGCATCTCCTTTAAAACTTTATTTCTCAATTCTTGAGAATTGGGAACATAAACTATGTTCCTGAACAAGAGGATTCCATCTTCTTATAGCTTGTAATCCTTATAATTTCGTTGTACGTTATTATGTTGTAAGCTTTCTTTAACTTGCACATAATGTTTTTTTTTATTTTTTATAGCATCTATAATTATATCTTTTAAATATGTCATGTACATACTAATGGTTGTAGCATGCATTTCATGCACCCTTCTGATGAGTGCATCAACCAACTTTTTCTCTTTTCCCTTTTTTTTCTTGATGTCAAAGTCATATTCACTAAGTAATTACAGCCATCTAGTTTGTATGACCTTTAGTGTTGGTTGTTCAAACAAATATTTCAGACCACTATGGTCTATCATCAATTCAAATTTTATTCCCATAAGGGAATGCCTCCACATTCTTAAATCATGTACTATGGATTCCAAATCTAAGTCATGTGTGGCCTAATTTATTTCATTCTCCTTAAATTTTCTAGACTTATAACAAATTACATGTCCATTTTGTGTAAGGACTCCACCAAGCCCTTCCTTGCATGCATCCGTGCACACAACAAAATCCTCATCTGGGTCTGAAACTTTTAAAATGGGTGCATTGGTTAATAAATTCTTTAAGTGTTGAAAAATTGTCTTCACACTTGGCATTCCATTCAAATTTTACTCCTTTATTTTGCAAAGATGTTATTGGGTGTGAAATATTGGAGAATCCTGCAATGAATCTCATGTATTAACTAGCTAGATCCATAAATGATATAATCTCTAAAATGTTTGTTAGCGTTGGCCAACTTTTGATTGCTTCAATAATTTTTGGATCTACCGCTATGCCATATTCTAAAACAATGTGACCCAAATAATGGATCTTCTTTTGATAAAAAGTGCATTTACTTAACTTGGTATACAATTGGTTCTCTATCGAAACTTATAGCACCATCCTCAAATGTTACCCATGCTCCTCCTATGTCTTGGAAAATATAAGAATATCATGCAATAATACAATGAAAAACTTGTCCAATAAATATGAACACCCCATTCATCAGACACATAAATGTAGCAGGCTCATTTGTCAACCCAAAAGGCACCACCGCAAATTCATAGTGTCCATACCTTGTCTGAAAGGCTATTTTGCTAGTATCTTCTTCTCTAATTCTTACTTGATGAAAACCTGATCTCAATTCATTCCTGTAAAATATATTTTATCCCTTCAACTAATCAAAAATATCATCAATCCTTTTGACAAAGGATATCTGTTCTTGATCGTAACCTTGTTTGGCTCTCTAAAGTCAATACACAACCTCAACGTTCTGTCTTTTTTCTTGACAAAATGAACTGAGGAACCCCAATGAGAAACACTTGAGAATATGTACCCCTTCTTCAACAACGTTTCTAGATGCATTTTCAATTATTTTATCTCCATTGTGCTCATTCTATAGGGATTTTTGGACACTGGGGCAGATTCAGGAATTAAATCAATAAAGAAATCAATGTGCCTCTTTGGTGGAAATTCTCGCAAATCCCCAAATACATATACGCACTCTTTCAAGACTAGATAATCTTCAAGAATTAGCTCCTTATCTTTAATTGGCTCTTCCATATGGGATACATATATCTAGCACCCTTTTCTAAAAAAACAATTCAGTTGCAATGTTGAAATCTCTCGGACAAATATAGGCCTTGGAATACCTTACACTGTCCTTGAATTTATTTCCTCGTCAAGACATGTAAAATTTTTGTTATAAAAATCTAAGATAGCATGATGATTTTATATCCAATCCATACCAATCAAGAATTCATAAGAACCAAGTGGAATGATGTTCAAATATTCTTTAGTTTTGATTCCATTCATGTTTATTGGGAAATATTTAACAAGCTCATTGATTCTTTTCTTGGTTCCAGTAGCTAGCTAAACTAACCAAGAATTTAAATTCTTAATTTTCTTCAATTTAAATCTTTCAACTATATTTGGATCTATATATCTATGACTAGCTCCAGATTCAATGAAAATAGCTATGGTTTGATTATCAATATTACCTTCCACTTCAATCATGTGGGATTGATAATATTTATGTCTATCATCCAAGGCTGCATAGATCCTTGGCATGCTTCTGCCCATATCCTCTACTGTCTCTTCCTACTTTATGTTATGCACAATCCTAATTTTATCTCCTCGGTGAGGAAAATCTTTATATATGTCATCTCCTTGACATCCCCAACACTTTATGGGATATTATCTTGGCCTCTTTCCCAAGGAATATTTCATTTTATGATCACCTTGATATAGCTTCCCTTGTTGATGTGATTGATATCTATTCTTGATGAAAGGAGGCTTGAACATTTTTTTCCTCTAATCCAACTTTCCTTTCTTCTTATCATCCCAAGTCTTTTATAAAGATGATCTTCCTCTACTTTTCTCATATAAATACTTATCGTTTCTTATTGATTCTTATAAATTCCTAGGCTCATCAAACTAAATTGTATCCTTGTAGAAGGATGTCAGTCCACTCAAGAACCTGTGCATTTTGACCTCTCATCCTAGATGAAGCTCACATACTTGAGCAGTTCCGATAATTCCCTCTCATATTCATCCATGGTCATGTTCCCAAGTTTGAGTTCAAAGAACTCTTGCATCTTCTTGTCATAATATTTCTCTGACAAGTACTGTTGTTGGAAATATATCTTGAACTACTTCCAAGAAATTATCTTCTCATCGAGGTGTTTAACCTACTTAAGTTGATTCCACCACATAGATTTGTTTCCATGGAGATGGTAGGATGCAATTATAGCTTCTAAATTTGATGATTAATTGTTATAGCAAGATTTGAATCACCCCATGCAATCTTGCACAAAGGGCCTTTTTTCCATTTCCCTATGTAGACTTGAAGTCCCTTTTTGCAAACCCTAGAGCTAAAAACATAATTTTTCCACATATACACACCCTGCCTATATTACAGCATGTGTATACGAAGGTTGCACCACTACAACCCGCGCACATCAGGAAATGTGCCCAAAATTGAAAAATGGTGTCAGGTTTCCATGTCACATCACAAGATCACTGATCCTTGGCCTTCCATATACTGGAAACATTCCGACTTGGACCTTTAGTTCCACTTGAAGGATATAAATGGGCCAAATTCGAGATATGGTAAAGAGGAGAAAGAATTCAACTTTGAGAACAAAGTTACTCCGGAGAAATTATTCACTTCACATTGAGTCTGCATCCCTTTTTTCCTTTAAGTCTGAACACATTGTTCAGCCCCCAAGCTCTTCCTTTATTGATTGAGAACTTCATTATCTATCTTATATGATATTTCCTTTGGCAGAGGATTGAAGTGGTGGAGGCCCAGCTGGAAGGAAATTAATTTATCAGTTCCGAACCGTGCCGACACAGAAGTTTGTAACTCATTCACTTCTATTGATCATATCTTAATAGAAATACTCTTTTCTTGTCCAATTAATATCTCGCAAATATTTGAATGTTGATGGATTATGCTATTGAATGTGCTAACATCATATGTTATCACCATATTATTGTGTTTCTTGGTTGTTGAGGACTAGTTGCAGGTATATTGCTTTGGGTCAAGGGCTCAACGGTGGTCTTCATCGAACGTCTGGATGAGGTAGGCCTTTTATCTTGTTTTGTTAGCATATTTGATTATATAGCATACTTGATATTAGAGTTGATTTTTGCAATCATTTATGTTTGTTTTGGTTTACCCCTAGCCATATAGAGTGTTGGAACAGGGGCAGACCCAGGGTTCAATGCTTCAATAATGCACCAACAAAACCCTAACTATCGGCCCTTTCGGCAACACCTACGAAGCGGATGTAGTCTCACCCAAGGTAGAGGAAGGGGGGGTTACAAGACTCAAGTGTTTGTAAACAATATGGGACACAGATCTGTGATTATAACACTTTGTAGAATACTTAGGAGAAACACACATTAGTTCATTAGTTTTATTCACATCGAAGATCAAAGCCTAAGTACAAATAGACGCGGTAATAATGACAAAATATACATCGCACTTAGCAACATAAGTTAGATCTATCACATTCAACACAGACGAAGCACTAAGCATTCATAGATCTATCTATCATTCATAACATTCATTGCACTAAGAAAATCCACAACACAAACCTTATAGCACAAAGAAAACGATCAACACAAGATTTATGTGGTTCACCCTAGTGTGGGGCTACGCCCACCAATGACTTCTTCTTCTTTATTAGTCTTCTTCAATCTGTTACATTTGTCTACTCTTGTGCACTAAGACATAGATCCAAGCTTCACACTGGACAAGTGATCTGCACACTATGCACCAGATCCACCTTCCCCAAAATCAGGTCAAGGCACAGAGCCAACTCCTTTATCAAGAACAGATCCTTACATACATGTTATGTTGCACAAAGCAAATCAAAACTACTTGCCTCTTGCACTTAGCTACTGACTTAGCACATAACTACTTACACCCCCCTCTTCTACATTACATTCCTTCTTATTTATACTTTTACATTTATAAAAAGGCCTAAACATGGGTAAACCCATGGGCTGACATCCCATAACCCATTACATAAACCCTAATGAACCCCATGTTGGGTCCACAAGCCTGCAAAATAAGTGAGATCCCACGATCTTAGCTCCACTTGGGTGCTCCATCTTCGATCGCTACGTCGAAGTCCCAAAAGTGGTCAATCCTGACCAATGTTTCCTCAAAAATTGTTCGAGGGCCAACATGCCCCCAACCCTCACCTGTGACTCATCCCGAGTCGACATGTTGCTTCACCTGGGATTCCTGCTCAACAAACTCCTAGATCATTTTCTTTGTAACATGCCCTTCCAATCACTGTTCAACTGTCGCAACCACTTGGTCTAGTTGCACTCCTTGACCTTTGATCTCTTCAAACACCATGCTAGATTCCTTCTACACCGGTTGTATCCTCTGTGTGACCTCCATTACTCTTCCCTAGATGGCAATAATTTGCTGCTAAGATGCACGTTGTTCTTTTGATCTCTTCATTCTCTCGACCGCAGTGAGTGACTTCATCTGTGCTTGTACTATCAGTGCCTTCTGTTTCACCTCCTATAGTTGTGCTTCCAACTTCCTAATCTCTAGGTCTTCCATGAGGCATTCGTAGGTTTGCACGCTTTTGTCACTTAGCTACTTTCATTCTAAGGCGAGGACCTTGATCTTTCCAACTGCACTCTTAGGGTATTCCTCCCTCTGATCATGCACTTCCTGCGGGGTGCTAGGTACTTCTTGGAGCTCCAACTCCATTACCCTTGCTTGAAGCTATTGGATGGCCTCAACAAGCTTCGTCACTTGGACCTCAACTGCTTCATGTTCCTCCTATGTCAAGCTTGGCAAAGAGCGAAGTGCTTTGCTTACCACTTCCTTGTCTGTAGTCTTCTCTGTGAGAAGCTAGTCCATTTCCTTCTATATATGTGCTTTGTCTCCCTCGAGCATCACTCGAAACTCATCCTTCTCATTTTCATAAGCGGTCACGCAGTACTGCGCAACTCGCAGTTTCTCCAAGATCTCCTCTTTCTTTTTATTCAAGGCTTCTATAGCTTGCTCCTTTTCTTATTGGACTCACTGAAGTTGAGCCTTTGTTGCATCCAAAAGTTGTCAAAGCTGGGTTGGTTCATCCCCCAACTCTAAAGTCTAGGACGAGGAAGGCGCAATAGATACTGTATGGCTCAATTGAATGGCTCGTTGAATTTCCTGCAATTCCTTCTCAACTCTTACATACATCTCCTCCTGTGTCATGCCATATCTCCGTAATAGGTCCTCGGACACATATTACATCGCTCTACGGACTAGGCTTATACCATATTCTATGAGGGTGGCCTCCATCTGGGGCTTACTAGTGCAGCTCTTCTTTCTTGCTGAGGGTTTCTACGGAGAATCCTTCCTCTTCTTCTATGTTTCAATATCAGTAGGGGGATCCTTCGGCAGTGTAACTTTTCCTTCTCCTTTCTTTTCTCCTTCTTCCACTCCTCCTTCTTGATTTACTTCGTCTCCTCCTCATCCTCCTGCAGGCGATTCAGGTCTACTTTCTTCTGATGCATTGCCCTCCTCATCAGTTTCTATGCTTTTATCTTCCTCCTTTATCTTCTTCTTCTTCGCGTTGGTCTGTCTGACATGCTTGGCCTGGGTGACCAAGGGGCTTCCGATGATGTTAGGGTTGGATATTTATGCATCATCAACCAGTACAAGGAACTCTGTCGGCCATTCCTTGGTGATATCCTCCATATCTTCATTGGTCATCTTATAGTAAGACTGTAATTTCTCCTTGCTCTCATCCCTGCATGCAGTGATATAAATGAAATTTTGATCTACGTGGAACTTAGCTACCAATCTGTACTAGTGAAATTTTCATGGAGTCATTCATGGAAATGACTCAATAGAAACCTCCAGCTGTTGATAGTAGGCGTGGAACACTGCATTCGATTTCCACTGCTTTGACATGTCATTTGTGTACCATAGATTTGAGAACTTCATGGCCAATGGCTCCAAAGTTTCAATATGTGGGAAGGCAGCTCCTTCCGACATTTTCAAGGAAAAAAATGTGATCAATATCATAAACAAGCTGAAAGGGAACTTGTATCCTTGATCCTGCGCTTCACGACAGTATTTATCAAGCTCATTGACGAGGTATCTCGCCCAATTCATTTGCATCCCCTCCACGCATTTTCCTGCTAGATCCACCACAAACCCGATGACCTGCATGGGGCGGTTCTTTAGGACAAGATTTCCAGCTATATGCTGACAATATAGGTGCACTACACCATCCTGTATGGAGGCTACCTTGTAGCCTTTCTTTCCCTTATCAACTTCATTGTATGCCTCCTTAATGTGTTGTTCCAGGGAACGATCTGAGGTCTTCCCTGGCTAGAACTGCTGAGGGTCGAGGCCCTTCATGCTCAGTCTTGTGATCAGGTGGATCAACATCGAATCCACAGTGATGTGCCTGTCGAGCCATATATATCCTCCATGATAACACACCAAGAGGAGTTTAATGCAAGCGTTAACCTCCTGATGTCGGCCAAAGTGAGGGATATTCATCACGTTGATTATCGTGGACTGTGCGAGCTCCTTTATCCAAGGTAGGGAGATGATGTGAGGCTTCTTCCCAGTTGTCTTCATCAGATATTTGTGGGGAGCGAGCATCGTGTAATTCTTTCTGTCACTAAGGTTGAAATCGTTGTTCTTCAATGTTGGGACCTATCCCAACTGGCTTCCTTCTATGCATATCCCCTTTTATATGTACGTGGTGATCAATGTATACTCAAAGTCCCATGGAATGTTGTCGCGTTTAACTACGCCAGCAAAAGGCGGGATGTAATCGGCTAAGATCGATGGGATCTACTTTGCGTTAGCTAGATCGTTGCGATGCTTACTTTGCTTCTCAGTAGCAGGGTTAGTTTGGCCCGAATGTCATCCAGTCGAGGGGGAAGCATGCAGTCCCCTGGTCGATGATGCTTGTACTCCCTCAGACATATCTTTATCAACCATAAACTTATTCAGAACTTCTTCGACGGATTTCTCTAGATTGATGCGCTCGATCAACATTCTCGCTATTAACAAATAAGTTGGGGTAGGTAAGAGGATTGTTGGGTAAACAAAATATGGGGAGGTCTGATAGCATAGTTTGACACACACATTCACTCCTCTGTTATCTCAAATAATCAAGGGTGGAAAAAAGTGGTCCCAGCGCAGCATCCGATGAGTTAAATAATCAAGTGTCATAACATATTCCTCCAACAGGGAAGAATGCCTCAATCAATACGAATCAGTCTATTAGGGCGTAGTCTCAACGTCCCAAACATGGTCTAGTTGCCCATACATGTGATTCCTAGACATTTGAAGCGTTGATCTAACGGTCGGGGCACCTCCAACAGTCATATAGCTTCACCAAGGCGAAGTACCATTCTGCATGGTTCTGTTGTTCTGGCGAGGTTCAGATATTGCAAGCATGCCTCTTGTGAAGTCTTTTCTGGAACTTCACGTATTTTTTCTAACTTGGTTTTTTTATTACTAAGCTTCCTTGCCTTATTTCCTGTGATGTGAGTCTCTAGATTCCTCTTTCCATTCTTATTCTTATGTTCTCTTAGCATAGTAGCTTCGTGTTGTTGATGAGATTTTAAAGGGTTCAAAGGTAATACCTCTTCTCTTATTAACTCCAGGGTGGCTATTCTTCTTTCTTGCATGGATAGGTCCTTCAAACCTTCTTGCATTCTTTCAACCTCAATAGCCAATTCTCCTGTGTTCTGTTGCTTCAACTCAACTTCTCATTCTTTCATCAGTCGGTCTATTTTTCTAGATATAGAATCCCTTAGTTCTTTCTTTTTATTTTCTGTAGCTTCTTCCTCTGCTTTCCTTTTGACCTGATCCTTCTCGATCCAATTCATTCCTAACAAAAGAGGAAAAGGGGCATTGTTCTCAACAAACCTAATAACTTCAAATTCTTCTTGATTCGATGTTACATGGATGATAACAAGTACACTAGTAACTCTTCCACGTAGGGTTATCATCTTTCCTTTAAACAAGTTGATCCTTCCCAGTGAAGGTACCATAGTAGGCTTTCCCAAAATTTCCCAAGTGGTTTATGTCATAATGTTCACTTGTGTCTCCTCATCCAAGACACAGTCTATGTCGAAGTCTCCTATTCTTGTACTTATGCGTTGTTTTTCTTTCAAGATCTCTGATAAACTAACATCCTTGTGATCATCCACTACTTCTTTTAACCGTACTAACATAGTGTGATATTTCTCTGATTCTTTTTCTAACATGCTCTTATTCTCTTGACTCATATTCATTTGTTCTACTTTAGCAATCATCCTTGGGAAATACTCAACTTCATGACCAAAAATTTTACAACAAAGACAAATAGGACCTGCACCAGGGAAATCTTTAGCAAGATGTCCCGGTCTTCTGCAATTATAGCATAGTGTCAAACATATTTTTCTCTTATACGTTCCCCAACTTCTCTTGTACTTTGCACTGGGATCACAGTGATGTACCTACAATGTGAAAAAAATCTTTCTAGGTTCCTGCATCCACTTATTAGTCCAAAAATTCTTTTTATGCATAGGAATAGCATATCTTTCTCTATTTCTATCAAATTCATTCAGATCAACTCTTTTGTTAAGCCCTAATATTGGCTCATTTCCCCTTAAATGGGGCATATTATATTAGTAATGTTATCTTATATTATATTAGTAATGTCATCTTTAGGCCATTAGTTGTAGTTATACCTCCTAGTCTCCTATATATACCAAGGAGACATTTTCATTTTGAATCATCTTGTACTTGAACATTAAGTGGCGTAAAAGGAGGCTGCCCCCTCGAAGAGGCTTATTATCTGAAATTATCTCTTTTTCAAGGCGTTGAGTAATTTTTCTGATATTTTTCTATGCTATATTGATATTTGGTTCTTAACATATGGTATCAGAGCTCAAGGTCTTGGGGTTTCGCTGCTACATCTAAGACACCTTGGAATTTTTTCTATAAATTGTTTTCTACAATGTTTCAGAAAGAACAGCGTGGAGGATATTTAGCAGACGGATCAAGGTACGTTGAGTTCAAAATTCAACTCCTGAGGCCTTATAATTTAGGATATACATCTTGTACAAGATAGGGTTCTGGATTCATCCTGAACTGAGTCATTGCGGAATTTTCGCTATAAAAACTTCTCTGTAATGTTTCAGACCCTGAACTCTAGAGACTATTTACAAAAATTAGTAAATTATCTATGGTAAAAATTTCAGCTTCTGGGTCATCTTAAATTTGTAGATACACCCTGTGTAAGATAGGGTATCTAACTAGTCCTATTGACCAGTCTCAAGAAGGTGTTCCAAGTAAAACAATCATAACTTCTTCCTAGAGTATCCAAATTGAGTGGGACTAGTTTCATTGGATTTTGGATAGTCTGTATTATTTCTGGTGTGAGTTTTAGAATTTTGTATCAATTAGTTTGTGCGGGGAACGCTATACAAGTGAGATCTCCTGGGAAGGAAAAAAATCGACAAGTTGTGGGGAAGTTACCATAAATTCCACTTGGCACATCCAATTTTGATCAGACCTATGGCATTGTAGAGAAGAAATATCAGAGAACTACATAAAAGAAAGTTTCATACCCAGAAGGGCTGAAACTTGGGAGATACAACAGAATAAATATTGTCTAGCAGAACCACCTCAAAATCAAGGTTCAAAAGTGATACTTGGCCAACATGCTACCAAAAAAGGGAACTTCTACACCAAATAAGCCTCCAGAAAATCCTACTTGGACTCTTGATGAAGGTGAAGAAATGCATAGGGACATAAATGAACTACAAAATAAGATGGATTCAATGGAAGCTAAGTTGGATACTAAGATGGATTCAATG